>WBMW01006044.1:40655-76119 GCA_013396635.1 Penelope pileata
AAAAAAAAAAAAAAAAAAAAAAAAAAAAAAAAAAAAATTTTCTAAAATAATCTTGTCTTAACCAGGAGAAATTGAAGAGCTGCTAATTTCAAATCTTATGCCTTGGTGATAGATGAAGGTACTGATGCTATAAATATGGCTCAACTTGCCATTTTAATTTGAGGTATTGATAATTAATATAATGTCATGGAAGGAATGGCTTCTTTGATGCCATCAAAAGACACAACTAAATCTCTTGATTTGTAGGAAACAGTAAAAATTACATTAAAGTGATTTTCTTTTAAATTTTGCCAATATGGTATGTAGTATAACTACTGATGGCACCCCAGCGGTGGTTAGTGTTTTTGCATCTTTCTTGAGGGACTTATCAAATTAATACAAGACCATGCAACTGCCACTGACAACTCACATTTGATGTAGTATCACTGCATACATCATTCATCCATCACGAAAATTAATGTGCAAAAGCTTTAAAAATGGATACTGTCATGTAAATTGTCACAAAAGCTGTGAATTTCAGTAAGTCCAAGGGGTTGAATCATCACCAGTTCCAGGAGTTCCTTAAAAGTTTGGATGCTGATTATGGGAACATAATTTACTTTACTGAAGCAAGGTAGTTAAGTCAGGGTAAAATGCTAAAAAGATTTTATGATTTGCAAAATGAAATCAAGTCATTTATAGAATCATAAGGAAAATTTGTGCCAGAACTTCAAGATGAAAAATGACTCTCAGATTTAGCATTTTTGGTGGATTTGGCCACTCACTTTAATAAATAAAATGTGTGTCTTTAGGGTGAAAATCTGCTTTTCTATGCTGTGTTTCAAACAGTAACAGTGTTTGAAATGAAACTTATATTATGGCAAGCTCAAGTTATACAAATAATTTCATGCATTTTGATACACTGTCTGAACACAGTCCTGTGAGCAGTGAAAAATACACAGTCTTGCTTTCCATTTTGATAAAGGAATTTGAGAATAGGTTTCAAGATTTCTGAAAAAAATATCAATTTTTTGGTATATTTTTGACTCCATTTTCAGTCAACGTAAACATATTACCTGCAAATTTTCAAATCCAATGTATAGATTTGCAATCAGACATTCACCCAAAAGAAAAATTTCATCATGTCTCTTTATCAGAATTTTATAAGACCTATCTTAACAGAAAAAAATATCTCTCGCTTCATCACTTTTTGGCAATGCATACATTTCTCACAAATTTTTGAGGATGAACCACAGGAAGAGTCATATTTCCTCAGAAATCTCTGATGAACACCTTGAGAACTCACTAAGAAATGTAATCACTTGCATCGACCCAGACACTGATGCATTAGTTTCACAAAATCAAGGTCAAATATCCCACTTGTTTTATATTTTCATTGCCCTCTTTTTAGCATTTTAATAAATGTATAGAAAAAAAAAATTCTGTTGGTTATATACATTAAAATCTTATGTATTTTATATATAAGGCCCAACACCGCTCCTCTTTACTCAGTGCACTCCAGGCAAGCCAAAAGGTTGGACACCCATGCCTTAAAGTTTTATAGCTATTGTAATTTTATCTATTACAATACAGTTCAATCAGTCTAACGTTCTTCTCAGTAGTTGCCTACCAATTTGCAGGGACTATTCTAAATCCTAAAGAACTATGCCATGATTTTATTTTGAGGTTGTTAATGTGAATATTTGTTTCTTGGCATACATTTCTGGCTTTTCCACATGACAGTCACACAAATAGTCAAAATTATTGCATAGTAATCCTTTAGTCTCTAAGAATGCTCATAGATAATTTATCCTTTACACACACACACACACACACACACAAAAGGTGATTAATATGGAAAAGGTATTGAAATTGCTCCTGTTTTGATGACTGCATTAAATGTTCAGTAGCGCTGATTTTGAAAATTTTGCACATATCCTTCTTATACCATAGTTTGACCAATAGTTCCTTGCCAAGCTATGCCAGTTTCCTGCCTCCTCTGCTTATTTTCCTATACTGAGGGACAGAGATCTGTTGTGCTGTCAGAAAGACATCCTTAAAGAGTTGCCTGCTTTGATCTTTGTCTCTCAGGACAGCCTCCCAGGGGATCTCACCCAGTAATTCCACATACAGCCTGAAGTTTACTTTCCTGAAATTCAGGTTCCTGACTGCTTTTTGCCAGGGTCATCCTCTTTAAGATCACAAACTTTATGAACGCACGGCCACTACAGCGCAGAGTGCCTCCAATCTTAACCTCTTTAATGAACTCCTCTACATCGGTGAGCACCAGCTCCAGAAATGTTTCTCCTTTGATCAGTTTATCTAACACCTGGGCCAGGAAGGCATCCTTAACACGCTCCAGGAGTCTTTGGGATTGCTTGCAGTCTGCCACTTTGCTTTCTTGACAGACATCCATGTGGTTGAAACTCCCCATCAAGATGGGAGCCTGTGAGTGCAATACTTCCTGTAGTTGAAGCAAGAAGGCTTCATCCACAGGTTCCCTTTGATCAGCCAGCTGCTATTAGACCCCAGCCATGAACTACCCTTCATTAGTCCGTTCCTTGATTTTCACCCACAAGCTCTCAACCTGATCATGGCTGTTTCTCAGAATCAACTCTTCACACTCTATCCACCTCTTAACATAGAGGGCTACTTCCCTGCTCCTTTTTCCCTATCTCTTCTGAAAAGTTTATAGCCCTTAATTGTCATGATCCAGTAAGGTGAATCATCCCACTATGTCTCTGTGATCTCAGTTAGGTCATACTTTTCTAACTGTGCCATGGCTTCCAACTCTTCCTGCTTACTACGTAGGCTGTGTGCAGCTCGGACACAAAACTAATATCCTAAATCTCTGATGTTTAATTTTGGAACAGTTTCCAGTGTGAGTAGAGGAAGCATCCTTTTTTGGGTGACGTTTGCTAGGACAAGCGAGTGAGAATAATTAGTAATGAATGAATAACCCTTAGGAAATAATCCTCTGCTAGATCTATAGATCATATTCTACCACTTGCCAGTCTGTATCTTTTAATCTCTTTGCAGCTGCAACTGGAGGATTTATAGGAACTTTGGGGGCTGGGACTTTCTAACTCTTAGTGAGCACGTAAATCTCTTCTTCTTGATGTGATCATTACAATCAGAAAAATCATCTGTAGCAGCAGTGGTCAAATATTACTCTTCTATACATTATTCCATAAATTAATTTTCTTCATGCATATCTACTTTCTCAGTTTTTCCATCACGAATGTTGAGAAAGCTGCAGATTCATTTGCACAACATAGTAATCTCAGACTCTTCTGGTCCTTTTCATTTAGTTTAGCTGTGTCTGTCTGTTTATTTTGAGTAGAGAGTGAAGAAGCAGAGGAGTCTGATCCTAAAACCTGAGATAATAGTCCTCAATTAAAGAAGAATCAAAGTCACTTTCTCCACTGTTTTCCTTAGACTCTATTTCTGACAACCTCTTACTCATTTACTTGACCAGTGCATTACTAGGAATAACAGAAATCGGAGACATGACCTTTCATGTCTTTGCAATCAGCACTAAGTAACCTCAACTGGCCTTCTTCTTCCCAGGAAAGCTTGGACTAGATGAACTTTTGAGAGATCTTCTGACCTAGGCCATTCTATGATGATACTGCTATTTTGCTCTCTTCCTATATGTCTGGTATTGTCCACTGCTGCATTATTCTTCCCATGTAGGGAAAGAACTAGAATTCTTCTTGTGGAGCTCCCCTCACAGAAGACTGACAAAATGATAGCTGGAGGGAAAAAAAAAAAAAGTCAGGAGGAGGAAAGAAGGGAAAAGGGCCAAGTTTGGGGAAACAAGATACTGGTGGGATACACTGAACACAATATTCTTGTCAGCGATCATTTCTTTCTGAAGATGTTTAAGAGTGCACAGTAGTATCTCTGCCCAGAGGTAAAATGGGAACAGAAATAGGCTCTAAATTCTCTTTGTCCCTCATCATGCTTTGTCCTCCTAGTTCTTTGTTGTGACTCAGAAAGAGACTGGCAAGGAAGCTTACCAATTCATTACATAGTGGGAACAACTTAAATCAGAGGTAGATCAGGAATGGACTGATTCCTGGTATACATTAAGTATACGTGTGCCAGAGCCTTTGGGCCACCATCCTAGAGCCAAGTGTGCATGTTTTTACTGATTTAAATATTTCATAGAATCATAGAATGGCTTGAGTTGGAGGGGACCTTAAAGATCATGTAGTTTCAATCCCCTGCTATGGGCAGGGTTTCCAAACACTAGGCCAGGCTGTTCACAGCCCTGTCCAACCTGGCCTTGAACATCTCCAGGGATGGGACATCCACAGCTTCTCTGGGCAATGTGCTCCAGTGCCTCACCACCCTCTGAGTAAAGAATTTCTTCCTAAAATCTAATCTAAATCTCTCTTCTTCTAGTTTAAAATTGTTCAGTTGAGATTAGAATTCACATGAAACAGTTACAGAAGTTCCTGTCTATGCAGACAGTACATCTTGACCACTGACGATTTTAACCAAGTTTGATTCACTTTTATTCCTTTTGAATGGTGCTGAAGGTAACAACTGGAGATATGTTTGAACTGACCCAATATGGCCATTCTTGTGGCTGTAAGACAACTTGTACCATGGAAAATTTCAAATAAACTGAACGTAAAATAACATACCCAGTGAAGGAAATACATTGTCATTTGTAGTGTTGGGTTCAAGCAGTGTTTCATTCATGCTTTCTGATGATGCCTCTTTCAAGAGCATATATACTTAAGGAGAATAGACCTAGCGATCATCCTCCACAGGTGAGCCACAAGTATTGAGTGTTCCTCAGACGTGTGATGGAATTTCAAGTTCTCCAATTCCCCAGAGATTTCAGATACAGATCTTTAGCAGTAATAGTAGTAGCAGCAGTTTATTTCCAAAATAAGGCAAAAAAATAAAAATAATAATAAAAAAGGCAAAACTAAAGATAACCTTTAAGAGAATAATTAAACAGCAAGACAGACTGGAAGTATGTCTGGAAACAAGTCTTGTGTTCCTCAGTTGCATGCTGGCAATGCTTATTTTTCCTCTGATCTTCCTTCTAGCCTGTCTAATAATAATCATAATTTTCTTGGCTTACATAAAACTCTACCCATTCTGCCCATTCCCTTTCTTTGCCATTTCTCTTTTCTACCATTTTTTTGAGTCTTAGAAGATCTACTGATACTATGGACTCTGTGCATTTGCTTGACCTATGCATCCTGTATTTCCCTGTCCTCTTTACAGGATCTTCTTGGAGATTAATTTACTGAAACATTTTCACACCTCGCTCAAGGTCTACTTGACTTAGCAGGCAGCAGCATGTGTTGTGTGCACATAGAATATAATGCAGGGGAAGATCCGTAAATTGTCTGGTATGGAATGAGAAGGAAAATTCAGTCCTTGAATACCATTCCTCTGTTAAACTTGTGGCTGTATTTGTGTCTCCATTTAGTTAGTCCCCATGATTACCACGGCTTCATTTCATGCTGGAGTTATAAGGGCAAGAAAATTGGTATTCTTTTTCTCTTTTGTCAAGACTATCGGACTGAGGATCATGCAAAACACAACAGTCTTTATTGAGATACCACATGTCCTTGAAGACAAGTAACATCCTAGCTTACTGGACTTCAAAAAACTCTCAGAAATATAATCCTTACTTCAGTGAAATTACTGTGGATGCCATTATTAGCATGTGTCTATGTTAATTAATAATATTAAAAAAAATATAAAAAATCTTTTAGAAGAGTAGCCTACTAACAAAAGGGATTGAGGTTGTATAAATAAATCCTGGACAGAATATCAGTGGTTTCAAGAGCAACCAGTTCATGGTATATATGCCATTCATAGCTATGCTTTTCATCAATAAAAATCTAATATTAGTTGTTTTAATATACTCAGACATAAAGTAATGTCATTTGTTTGTTTGTTTGTTTTTGATACTCTGAGTACACTAAACTGAAGACATGAGAAGAAAAAACAAACGTGCATTGATTAAGACAATAATAGGCAATTATATGCTTAAAATAAATTTAAAAAAACAGGCATTTTATGATTTGGGTATATCAGTTGTGGTTATATGATACAGTTAATAATTTCATTTTATTTTGTTCTAATTTCTCTCTCCTTTTGATGAGCATTGCTAATGTTTTTGGTCCTGAGAGGTTTTGCTCTGTTTTGTTCATTTCTGCTTTATTTTTAAGAATAAAACAAATTCTTTTCAAAATATTGATATTGACTGAACTGTGATTCAGGAGTTATGAAACTCATCAATACCTAAGCTAAAAAAATGATATCCCTATGTATAATATATATGACTCATATTTTATGTTAAATTTCTGCACAGTAGAAAGAGAAGAATGTGTACTATTCCACCCATATTACATACAAACAATGACCTGCTGAGAATCAGAATCATACTGCTGATTGCAGCACCAAACACTAATAAGCTACAAGTTTTGCATGACCAAATTGCTGTAAATTGTGTCATTTTGATTTTTAGCACGAGTCAGGAAATTAAAAAACCTTTCTTAATTTTTTTTTCTGGTATCATGTGACAGTTTGAAGATCGTACATGGATCTGGAAATATATCTCTATAGCTCCACATAATTTTAACCTTCCGTCAACATCTTTCTCTCACCCCTATTAACAATCCAGACAAAGACACTGAGAGGAAAATAGAGGTCTGTTTCATCTGACTGGCAAGAGAAAATATCAGTCTTCTTACAGTAAATTTTTATTTTTCTTATTTTATATTAGTTACAAAACCACTGTTTTGATTTATGTAGATTAACCAAACAGCAGAGAGTAACAGATTGGAGCAACAGTGAAGCCATAAATGTCAAGGTAACATTCTAATTCTGAAATGCATGTGCCTTGCTGATAGTTTTGCTAATCTAACTTTAACAAGTAATTTCTTGCTAAGTCCTCATGGTTCTAACTGTAGTCTATTGTGTGTATAAATCAATATTCTTTAAAAATAATTGCAGGAAAACACATTTGTTTTCTTGTTAGCGTTTGTGGAATTGTTTCAGGCAAAAGACAGTCATCATCTTTTTCACCGCTTTTCTGGAAAAAAGGTGCTTTTTCCTGCTTTGTCCACTAAATGAGGCTAGCTGTAAAAGATATGGCTGGTTGGACAGGAAAATATTTAAGTAAATCTATTGCTTAGTATTTTGCTATATGCTAAATACATTTTTGGCAGAGATAGATTTTTTCATAGAATTCTGAATGTGGAAATTGAAGACAGCTACTGGTGCAGCAAGCAGGCGTAGAGATTACATTCAAGTGAACTGTGAGCATGGTTTGATGGACACGAATCATCACGCGGAGATACATAGTAATTCAGAATATAGTCTGAAAGTTCTAAGATCACCAAGCATAACTAGCTAACATAAGGAGAATACATTTATGAGGTCATGGAGATATTTCATAACAAATTCTACGATTTTTTGTTTAACATTCTTGATACATCCTATGCAGCAACATAGTCAATGGAAAGTGGAAAGAAAGGGACAGTATTTGGATTCCCCACTTTCTGATGAATACATTATCATTTTAATGTAAACAACTGAATAGATTTGCATGTTTTGTTTCAAAATTTCTGCTGTCTCATAAGTCCTACCGTTCATGTAGCAGGTTTATAAGAAACATGAGAAATTTGTAGCTGTGTAGTGAGCTAGACTTAGTTATCGGTCAGACACCCATCTGCTCACAATCCCTCTCCTTTGTATGGTTAGGGAATAAAAATGGGTGAAAAGGATTATGGATCAGAATAGAGACAAAAAGATTACTAACTAGTTAATGTAACAGGCAAAACTTGAATTGAGAAAACTAATTGAATGTACTGCCAATTAAAGCAGATTTTGGTAGTGACAAAGACAAAAAATTAAAACACTCCACCCCCTCCACCTTAAAAGTCTCAGCTTTACTCCTTCACCCTAAATTCTTCTATCATAGAGCAGTACAGGGTGAATGGAGAATAGAAGTTTATGGTCAGTCCATGACAGCTCTTCTCTGTTTGTCTTTTCTCCTTACGCTTCTCCCCTGCTCCAGCATAGAGCCTGTCCATGGGCTACAGTTCCTCCAATTTAAACCTGTTCTAGCATGGAGACTCCATGAACTGTAGGGAAATACCTGCTTCATTTCTTGGAGCCCTTCCTCCTCCACATTTTTTCTCTGACATTGGTGTTCCCTCTGCTGCTTCTTTCTCACTCTTTTTCCCACTTCTCTTTTTATCTAGTATTTTTTTCTCCTTTTCTTAGCTACATTTTTCTACAGGTACCTCCAGCTTGGCTGATGGACTCAGCTGTGTCCTTTAGCAGAGGCAACAGAGATGTCTGGGGCACATTCTGGAATCTCCTCACAGAGGTCACCCTGGTAGTCTGTCTACTGCCAGCAGCTCAACACTTACACCCAATACAAGTTAGTTTCTTCTCAGAATTTTTAAGATATGAATTAATGGCATTAAGAATTAATAACACTGTGACCACTGTTTTGCTTAAATCAATCATAAGCTTTATATAAATCTAGGGTTATAATCTGGATTCTGAATTTAATGTCTTTGGATGTTGGAATTAGAATATTAATAAATCAGAGCCAAGATTATTATTTTCCAAACTTATGTAGATAAGCGAATAGACAAAAAAATAATGTCTTCATATGTTAGTTATTAGACTAAATGATACTCCACAGAATTTTGTGTGGACGATATTATTTCACCACAATGAGAGATGAAATGGCAAATTTATGAACAATTATGAGCAATATAGCAAGATCATTTTGCCTAATACCAATATCTATTAAAACATTAATTTTTCTTATAAACAGTGAATGAAACAGCAAGTGCAAATGTAAAACCTTTTTTGGAGGGAATGGACAGTGGGATCAACTATTTCGTCCTGTAGCAGATAAGGTGAGGAGAGGCATAGAAAAAAAGAAAGTAGTAATAAGATCATAGAATCATAGAATCATAGAATGGTTCAGGTTGGAAGGGACCTTAGAGATCATCTTGTTCCAACCCCCCTGCCATGGGCAAGGACACCTCCCACTAGACCAGGTTGCTCAAAGCCCCATCCAGCCTGGCTTTGAATACTTCCAGGGAGGGGGCATCAACGACTTCTCTGGGCAACCTGTTCCAGTGTCTCACCACCCTCACAGGGAAGAATTTCTTCCTTATATCTAGTCTAAATCTACCCTCTTTCAGTTTATAACCATTACCCCTTGTCCTGTCATTATCTATCCTTGTAAAAAGCCCCTCCCCAGCTTTCCTGTAGGCCCCCTTCAGGTCCTGGAAGGCTGCTATCAGGTCCCCCCAGAGCCTTATCTTCTTCAGGCTGAAGAGTCCTAACTCTCTCAGCCTGTCCTCGTAGGGGAGGTGCTCCAGCCCTCTGATCATCCTCGTGGCTCTCCTCTGGCCCCGCTCCAACAGCTCCACATCCAGAAAGAAAAAGAACAATGAGTTTAGCTTATTTTCCAAATCTGCTTCTCTGTGGATGACTTTATCATATATAGGAATGACTTCAGGCTAGATGCAAGTGAGGGAGTGCTTCCCCATTTCCAGCTATGCATGTACACCTCTGCCATATTCCTCTTCTGCCATATATTGAAGCCTGCATCATGCTCACTCTAGTTTGCCTATCCTGCAAACACGATGAAACTGGAGAGACCAAAAACAGAGGACAGTTTCTATTAATGTTCTATAGCCTTCTGGTTACAGAGGCTTTCCTTTTCAAAACTGATGTTCATATTCATAAAGCATTAACTATTATGTTATAGTACCATTGAGAGCACTCTCAGGACTAACGTAACCCCTGGAAAAGCAGGAAGACTAGAGTGCATAGGAAAGTTGGGAAATAGAATAACATAGTTTCTCAACAGTTGCAGATTTTTTAGATCTGTTAACCGAAAGAACTGATCAATAGTTTCAGCCTAAAATCTCCTAAAGATGGGAAACCAATGACAAAACTTCAATATGGATTTCTTTTGTACATTGTTCTTACACTTCTTCCCATCTTCCCCTCTACCTGGCAGATTTGAGCCTTACTTCCCTTTCTACAGCTAAATTTAATATATGTAACGGTTTCGGTTAAATATTTAATGCGCCCATAAAATGTTAAGCTTACTTTTAGGACCATAGTGGGGTATCACTATGGTCTCTGATATTTCCTATTGTATTTTTTGGGAGAATAGAAATTGAAACTTCCCTTATCAAGAGAAATAAGCGCACCTTTCTCCGCTTCCTTCTTTAAATTGCTGTATAGCTGTATAGTATTGACATGATTGGTGTATCTCAGAGAGTTTTGATTTCAGTGAAAATGGAAGAAAGGACTTAATGAGCAAATGATTTAATCTGGGAAACATATTAAGTCCTTGAGGACTTAGGATATAATAAACTATGAAGATGTGTATTTTATGCTACCAATCAAAACTTTCCTCATTGAGTATATCATTCCTTTGGGCAGTAGATAGATGTGATGGTACAATTTTGATGACCTTCTCTTCTGGTGGCCTTCTATGATGGAGTGACAGCAGTGATGGACAAAGGGAAGGCTGCCAATGTCATCTACCTGGACTTGCGTAAGGCCTTCGACATGGTCCCCCACCACATCTTTATCTCTAAATTGAAGAGAAGCGGATTTGAGGGGTGGACTATTCGGTGGATAAGGAATTTGTTGGAAGGCTGCAGGCAGAGGGCTGTGGTGAATGGCTCTATGTCCAGGTGGAGGCTGGGAATGAGCGGTGTCCCGAAGGGATCTGTGTTGGGACTGGTGTTCTTCGACATCTTCATCAATGATATCAATGATGGGATCAAGTGCACCCTCAGCAAGTTTACCAATGACACAAAGCTGAGTGATGCAGTTGGCACAATAGAAGGAACAAATGTCATCCAGAGGGACCTTGACAAACTCGAAAGGCGGGCCTTTGTGAACTTAATGGGGCTCAGCACAGCAAAGTACAAGGTGCTGCACTTGAGTTGGATTAATCCTAGGTGTGTACACAGACTGGAAGAACTCCTTGAGAGTAGCCCTGCAGAGAAGGACCTAGGGGTCCTGGTGGATGAAAAATTGAACAGGAGCCAGCAGTGTGTTCTTGCAGCTTGGAAGGCCAAAAGTAGCTTGGGCTCCATGAGAAAAGAGGTGGCCAGCAGGGGAGGGAGGTGAAATTTTTGCAAGAAAATTTAACCTGTCTTTGTTAAAATTTGGGCAGAACATATCTCTTCTTATACCGTCAAATAACAGATTTTTTTCTTGTTTTACTGATATAAAATGCACATATTTCATATTAGCAACACTTGGAAAAAACGCATTTTTAATTAAAGAGTTAAAATAATTCTAAAAAAAAATCACTTTTTAATTTTGCAAAGACTTAATCTCTGCTGATAGTGATCAAGTTTTTTCAGACAGAAAAAATAGCCTGATCAAAACCTTATTCCTTGTTCTAAGCATACAGTAATTGATTGAAACATGACTCAAGACCTCAATTTTGGGAATACTTTAAATTCTACTCTCACAGAGGTTAGGTTACAAAATGTGTGAGTTATTTTCTCAGAAGTTAGGAAATGAAATATAATCTATGCAATCTCTGATAAGAAAAAAAAAGGCATTGCATTCGCTTGTGTCATTCTTATTCAGTTACTTGTCCTTTGATAAACAGAAGAAAAGTGACCAAAAAAAAAAAAAAAAGAAAACCGGAAAAAAGAAATGAGGCTGTATGTATAACAATTCAAACTGCTGTTGAAATTTCAGCCATTGTGATCATTTCAGGTGAAATCCCCTTACAAACACTAACACTTTGCAAGGCAACTTAATTCTCAAAAGACTTGTGGTAATCATTGCAAAGAATATTTTATAGCTGTGGAACTGCGGAACATGAAATAATATGTGAAGAGTACACATATGAACAAAAACGTATTTATTGTCTTGTTTTCACTAGCTTAAAAATGTACACAGTAATGTAAAATTTCCAAGGATTCCCAGTACATTCTTTCCAGTCAACAAAATTTAATGAAAAATGATAGTTTTAAAATTAAATATCATTAATATTTTCCTGTGTTAAGTTTGGCAACATCTACACAGTGTCCAAAAACAAGTCTGTTGCTGTGGAAACCCAGGGAGTAATTTTTTTACACTGATGACTCAGCTAGAAGTTTCTTTCTCTTTCTTCTATGCGGCCAAGAATCTAAAGTCTTAGGTAAAGTCATCCTTAAGGCAGCAGAGTTGCCTCAGCAAAACTGATACTAGAGTACTACCCCTGAAGTACAGAATTTGTCTTGCACCTTGGCAAGTTTAAGGTCTTCTTTCAAACAACCTGGGTAGCCAAATAATTTGTACAGTATGCAAGAAAACACTACAAAGAGGAGTAAGAACATGTGCAAGTGGCTTAAATCTGCCTGAAGACAGAATGCAATTTTGTTCTACAGGGGCTAAATCTAATATTGCTGTGTTACTGTGCAAAATAGTCTACTAGAGAAAAGGGAACTAGGATGGCTGAGAGGGATAAAAAACATAACATGATTAATGTGTTTTTATACTCCAAAGTGGGCAATAGACCCAGCAGGGAAACGTTGTAAAAATACAGTACAATGTTCAGTTATTCTACTAAACAGGCTGCTTTGTTACGATACAACAGGAAGCTATTATGGGAGATGATTTTATTTAATTTAATTTTATGTTTTACTGAAGTGTTCCATAGGCAATAAAGCAGACATGAGAGATTTTAAACTGCTCTAATCTCACAGGTAAGCACACATTTGAGTAAATATGTTTTAGGCCTTTTAAAGCATGTCTTCTTTTTCTGATTATGCTTGCTTAGGTAGAACTGTAATTATTTGCTCTCTACATGAAATACTTTTTAGATACTCATCATCACAGAACTGCACGGAATTGCAAGGGTTGGAAGGGACTTCAAGAGATCAGTGGGTCCAATGTCCCCGCTAAAGCTTCATGAAGGTATGAAGCTCCACAGCTCCTCTAAAAAAGAATTCTTTCTTATGTCCTTAAATTGAAAGGAAGACATTGATGCAGTATAGCAAATAATAGTTTATAGGGTACCATTATAAGTGCCGTATTTTTTCTACCCAAGGAAGTTCCTCAGCTCATCTAATTTCAACACGGAGAATAAACTATGAGCAAAGTCGTAAAAGTTAGTAATTCTGAATGATCTGAAGTTTCAATAGGATTCAGATCAAGCTACTTTTAAGTATACCATAAAAAATAAGGTTTAATTTAAAATTGTTGTTGTTTTAAAATGCAGTTATTGTGGGCCAGGGAACAATTATACAAATACAATTAATAGGGAACAGAACACTGTAAAGAAAGTTATCTAATATAAAGAGACACAAGATGTTTCAGGAAGAATCTTACTCATCTGAGAATTTCAGCTTAGCCTCTGTTTTGTTTACTCAAGTAATTTGTACGGTGTATATCACACCTTCACTTCTATATAAGAGATTCTTAAATGCTCTGATACAGAAAGGAGATCAGCCTCACACCTGTGTTACATATAATCTAGTATCTCTCCTACATAGGTTTATGGAAGCACATCTGCCCTACACTAGACTGCACTTAATAGAAAAATAAATCTCTTGTTACTATTCGTCTGTCTATAAAATCGGAGATGGAATGATCAAGAGTTTACGTGATCACCTTGATTATTTTTAACAACATTAATTAAAAGATATTCATGCAATTATTTATTTCCCTACATTGCCTCTTCCCAAAAGCAAGAATTCCTAAAACCACAAAATCTTTGTTTCGCAGTGTAGAACTGAATCAAGCCTTGTTAAACATGATTTCAGAGTGTTAAAATTTGTTTGATGCTTTTGCACAACATACGTAAAAAAATGTTTTGTTATGTTCCTTAGAAGTGGAAGAAATACAATAATAGTAGATTAACTGTCCCATTCAGGAAAAGATAGAAATGAATTATGCTTTCTTAACAAATAGGGAAAAGTACTGATTCACACTGTGTTTCTTACTGCTTGAAAAGAAGGAAGCCTGTTACCAGGACAACATCAATTTCTATTCTACGCGAAACAGTGAAGAATTCTCTGGATGAGTAATTATGGGGCAGAGATGTTTGTTACCTATTTCCAGCTAAACTCCTTACCATGAATCAATCTTTCTCTTTAGGGCTGTAAAAAATATTTGGAGTACTTCCTGTGGTTATATTCATAAAATTTGTTCTGTAAAAAGAATTTTACAGAAAGACAGTTTAGAAAAAGTAATAGGCTTTTCTTTGAGCCTTTACACATTTCTGAAAATCAAATACAGATGTAATCCTTCAAAAAATCTGAAATATTTGGTAATTTTATATGCCTATTTTATATGTGTAAGAGAGAATATTTGGAGAAATATGTATGTGATCCTCCCTGCTCTCCCCCTGAATCCCTCTGCCTCCCCCAAAAAGATATTTGTACCTTTACAAATACTTTGCCTTGAGGTAAATTAATTCATTCATGTCTCTGGTATATCTGAAGATGTCTGAAATTAGTTTTAAAATTTTAAAATGCTGTACAGTTATCTGGGAGAAAAAGTATTTTTACGTATTCTCATCTGTGATTCTGTGATATGAGACAAAAGATTACCCCCAGAAAGAAAGAAATAGAAACAATTTTTCATAAAATTGTTCTAAACTCACCATTACTAAAGTAGCATATCAGATTTTCAGATGTGGGTGTCTGTACAGTCAATGTTCTCATGAAAATATGCACAAATGGAAGATCTCATTCTTATTTCTAATGAAATTCAGAAGATGAAATTTCATTCATATCCCAAAATAAAAAATTCAGAGTATAGCAGCAAACACTGTCATTACAGTGATTCTAAGAATCCATTCATGAGAACAATTGCAGTAAAAGAAGATAGGTGTGCGTGAACAGAAGAATAATTTATGTGCAGTTTTGTCCTTTTATTTTTCTCCTATTCTTTCTACTTTCCTCCATCTGCTCTGTTGTTCTGTGCAGTTTTTTTCATACTAATAGTTGATTGTTTTCTGTTAACACTCGTCAGACTTCCAGTGTCCTACTGTCACTTTTCCATTGTCTCTTCTTTCCCTTGCTCTGTTGACTGCAAAACAAAAGCTGACGAATGAAAAGACACTGGAAAAACAGTGCCCTGTATTTAGTCTCAGTTTGGACTGCTTAGAGGTGGTAGTTCAAGACCAGGAAAACGAAAACCTAAATATGGAGAAAAAAAAAAAAGAAAGAAGAAGAAAGCAATTAAAAATCCAGGGATAAAAGAACGTGTAACTGGATTGTAGAAGGAAACATTACTTTATGAAAGAAAGATGTAGACACCTTATTATATAGTTGCATGTACAAACGAAGCTAAAGAGGTGATCACACAGTCGCTTCACAGCTATTAATTAAAGAGGTGGATGAGAGTCAGTATTTTTCCCTTCATTTCTACATTTAAAACGATGATTTCAACATAAGCTTCCACTGAGAAGGACATTATTCACTGTATTGATGCCACTGGTAATACTGAGGACAAGTTACAAATATGTTCACACTCAGGAGCAAATCAGGGAGGCAAAATCAATTTTTATCAGACTAAACTGCAGCTGGTTTTTCCATTTTCCCACTGCACAAAAAGTTGATCTCATGTTTGGTTTTTCATCGTCAAATCAAACAAGATTTCTATCAGACGCAGAGATAAAACAGAAAATAATTTTTGTGCTTTAATACTGGTGTCATGTGAAAAGATGTGACTCACTGTAAGGCAGTCTCCTTACTGCTCTTGAAAAGGTGCTCTGTTCATTGTTGTGGAGCTGGTGATCGTGGCTGAAAAGAAAGTGCGGAAGAATGGCTACACATTAGGAAATTGAAGGAGTGTAATTGAGACACAAGGAGATTCAAGAAAATTTCACTATCAGAACTAGCATTTTGACTTATAAATCTTGAAAGCTCTGAATTGTACTATTAGTGGCAAAGTGACTTGGAAGTTCAGACAGTTGTATTCAAGGGCTGCCCAGATCTTGAGCTGTCTCGCTTTCAGATCCACTGACACAGTTCAGACACAAGACTGCTTTTTAACTATGTTGATACAGATTCACTGAGTGCCCAAGCCAAGAACACTTTAACTCTTACCTTTCTGATAACTGTTGGTTGCTTAGTACAACTTTGACAGGCAAGATTCATCAGTGCAGAGACAGTTGCTTACCAACTCCTGGGGTGAGACACAGCCAAGCTACACATAAATCCTACTCTTAGATAAGAAGATTCTATTTGCTATTGAAATTGTTTCTTAGGCCACTTCATATTAGGAGGCCTAAAAGCGAGGATCCATTCTGAAAAGAGCAAATGCACTGCTGCTTTCTGTTTTCTCCATTCTTCTAGGCAATCTGAGAAATCAATGACAGACATATGCAGACATACCCAGAAGTGTAACTACATTCTGTTTCAATATCACAGAAGCAACTGAGTGAAATATTTCATTTTGGATATCTGATTTTGTATTTGTGTTTTTCAGGCTTATCAGGTTCTGATTTACATCTGTTTTCAGTTCTAGTTTCTCTTTATTAGTTAAGACAATTTGCTCAAGAACTTTTTGAAAGATGAGTCAAGACTATTGATTTATTTTTTTTCTGCATTCATGGAGCTGTTATTATGCAGAAGTGGTTAAGCTACTGCAAGTTCAGTGGTTATTTACTTAATAGGCTGCAGAAGGATAACAAAGTAAGAGGGCTGTTTTAATTATCTACAGAGAGACTACTTTTTCCAGCATCATAGTTCCAGCCCTTTCACATGATGGCAGAACCCACATAACTCACGTTTCAGATCACTCTAATGACAGATGTCTGAAAAGAGTCCCTTCCTGCTCACTAACTGCAGCTCTCTCTGATATAGCAGTCTGTGAGGATATACACAACAGCAGTGGCAAAGAAAGTCGTTCCTTTTAGGTGTTACACTTTCAAACAGCTTCACCAAATGTTCCTAAAACTTTGATGTCCAGCAATGTTTTACCTATACATGGAGACCTTCAGAAGTGCTTCGCTTTTATATAACAACTCTTCTCTGCTAGGCTACATATGAGCGTATCTTCTCCTTGTGCTTTCAATGGCTGCATTAGACAGCAGAAATTATTGGAAAAAAGCTGGAGATCATGTTCAGTATCACTTCATACTGTTTGCTCTGTAATTGCTCATTAACTTTGCTGTGAGATGACTAAAGCAAATAACATGATATTGGAACTTACAAGAAATGTACTATTACACATGCCAAAGAAGATCTGTTTTGAAACTTTAGACACAATTTGCACACTGTGTTTTTTCCTGAAAACTTAGTTTTGTATTAAGAGTTTTGATGTAAAATTTTTCATTAAACACACTCTTTTACTTCCCTGTATAAGAGCATCAATTAACACTTTAGGGTAATAAACTTTATCATTCTTACATGTGTTTTTATTTACTTTTCTAAATGTTTAGTTCTTTTTCTTATCTACTTTAAAGAAAATAGATCAGTTTTGTCTTTTTTTTTTTAAGGTTGTTTGACACTCACAAGTGTTTACTAGGTTTAACTGAAACGATTAGTCTTCAACTAATGTAAGTTGGACATAAAAAATACAAAAGAAAATCAAACTACATCCTTGTTATATGATGTTCATGAGAAACAAAATAATGCACAAAAATTATTGTTGTCAATTTCAACACATTTTCCAAATGGGGAAAAAAAAATATGACACAATATATTCATGGTTCTGTAACAAATGTCACACAAGCTTAACAGCAAGTACAAATATTTTCAATTTTTCACCAAGCAGTGGTACATAATTATATCACACATCTAGCTAGGTAACTCATTGTGTTCAGTGATAAGGGAATGCAAATTTTTTCAAAAAAAACAATAAACAGAAGAGTGGTCATATCAACTACTACCAGATACACTACAGAGTTTGAGGGGAAAAAAAAGAAAGAAAGAAAAAAAAAGAAAAAAAAGAAAAAAGAAAGAAATAAAGATACATAGGGGGTGATAATAAAATCTTCATAAATTTTACTAAAAAGCTATGCTGTTCTTAATACTGCATCTTTAGTAAAACATTTGAAGATCGAACCATTCTGTAAAATACAAAATTAAAAATTAGGAAATAGTCTAGAATGGCACAAGAATCATCCTAAAGCCATAACTGTACTGCTATTCAAGAGAGTAGTGGGACCACATTTTTATGACAAAGACAGGAATATCAATAGATTGTAAGTAAAGCTTGTCTGCCAGATTAGGTTAGTGAGAGAAATTTTGGCATCTGCAACTGTAAACATCAGATTTTAATAATGATAATATGAAGATAAGGGATTGTGGAGGGAGTTTGCTTTCTGCTCTATTCTGTTAGCACAAATATGTTAGATTATACAGTCCATTTTACCCTTGGCTATTCATACTAAGCTCAGGATTAACTTTTCTTCTATCTGCTGCTCTGGCATGCTGATTTCCCTTCAGTCCTCTCTTACAGCCTTTATCTCCTGCCAGAAAATTCACTATCAAAAACCACTCAGATCCCCAGAGAACCCTATGTTCTAATGGAAAGCTCGGCATCATCCTCATTTTGATGACTACAGAAGGCCAGTGCAGAGCCAAGTGTGACAAGGACAGGCAATAGGAGACAGTTCTTGGCTAGCTCACTAGCTTCTCTGCAACCTGCCTCTTCTTTGGCAGATCAGTGCACATATGTTCAATGTGTGTGTTCCATGCTTCAGGCCACTTCTGCTTCTAAGGGACCTGCAACAGCAGTTTAGCATGCAGTTTCTCCCCTACTGGTGACAGTCTATGTAATTTTCACTAAAACTTTTGTGGGTAAAACAAATCATCTGTTCTCTGAGGTTGTGCACTAAGGACAACAGAAAAGAAGGTCACTGCATTTGGTAACATGCAGTAAATGCAGAAAAGGTACATGTTTTAGTCCCTCCATAAAAGTACCATGCTTCCAACAATTACAACTGGAGAATGTTTAGATTTGTATAATAACAAACAACATTAGAAAGTCAATTTTTTCAAGCAAAATATACCTCTTTTCTTGACATTTTCTACTTTTCTAATTTGCTTTGGAGGTCTTCATTTGTGATAATAGGCAAAGAAGTGGAAGTCACAGACAGATGATATTCTCACAGATTCTATCATTGCTTTATCACATTCATAATGGAAATGTATCTCAGTACTTTGTTTATTAATGTTATACCTGAACTTTTTTTCTCCCCTCTAATAGGGAGACCTAGTGCTTTTAATGAAATAACTCAGGAAGAGGCTTCTCAAAGTCATATGCAAATATTCCTTGAGCTTCTCAGATATGCTTATAGACAGCAGCTGCATATTGGCTGCCATTGGTGCAAATACATGAGAAGATTCAAAATGGAAACAGCACCACAGAGTTTTTTCATGCTGGCTTTATGTAAAAAAAAATTCCTATACTAAAATGAAGAATTTTCCATCTAACTTATGATCTTTCAGGAAGTCACGTTCTTTCTGAATTGAAACCAATGCTAAACCACATTTATCTGTAAGATAGTCACTTTGAATTTTGTTAATTGTAAAGCAGAAAACACAATTTAATCTGACATTCATATTAATCAATGAAAAGAACAAGCTCAATCTCACATCTTATGTATGTTACACAGCTCTAGTTTTGCAAAACTTTACCATAAATGAAAGGTAGGCATTGTGTCAACAATTTACTGTAAAATGGTTATTATAAATGTTTCTACATTTCCAAATATGTAGGAAGGATATGAGTCATGCCACACCTACTAGTCAAAATAAAAAGACTAGTAACCACTGCAGTACTTTCAGAGCAGAAATAGCAAATATTACAATGTCTAGCCTGTCTGAAATAACCTGGAGATGGAAGAAATTTCTTAGTAGACATATCAGCACTGAAACAATTGGTGGGACATTCATCCTATCCATCCTTTCACTTGCTTTAACATTTTTTTGTCCTTCACATTGTATAATAAATTTTTTAGACAGAAGAAAAATAATGGCTGGCAGGATATACAACTGTTCATAAACATAGTCTTAGAAGCTGAGGATTTCCTGTCCATAGAATCATAGAATCATAGAATCACAGAATCCTTAGAGTTGGAAGGGTCCTTTGAAGGTCATCTAGTCCAACTCCCCTGCAACGTACAGGGACACCTACAGCTAGATCAGGGTGCTCAGAGCCCCATCCAGACTGACCTTGCATGCCTCCAGGGACAGGGCATCCACCACATCTCTGTGCAGCCTTTTCCTGTTCTTCACTACCTTTATCATACCAAACATTTTTCTTATCTAAATCGCTCCTTTTTTAGCTTGAAACCATTTCCCTTTGTCCTATCACCACAGACCCTGCTGAAGGTTCTGTCCCCTTCTTTCCTATTGTCTCGTTTAGATGCTAAAATGCTGCTATCATTCTCCTCAGAGCCTTCTCTTCCCCAGGATGAATAATCCCAAATCTGTCAGCCTGCCCATGGAAGGGTTCAAATGGGGCTTTGAGCAACTAGATCTAGTAGATGTCCCTGTCCATGGCAGCAGGGGTTGAAGCTAGATGTTTATATTCACGCTCAGCAAAATCTATTCTATGATTAAACGATCAATTCAACTCTTTATATATGCTTTATTGTTATAAAAAAGAAAAAAAATTCTTTCTGTTACTCGACTGTATGTTCAGCTTCTTTCATGTGTTAAGAATAACAAAAGTCGTATACAAGAACAAACACTTTCTTTGTAATTTAAGCTGTGCTTTTTAGGGCTTTTATTTTTTCTCCAAAGAAAATGTAGCAATTGTAATGCCACAAATTCCCTCTGGAACTCAGGGAACTCCTAATTATTCAGAGCATTTCATAGCTACTTGAAGGAATTTATGTCCAAAACATCAACTCTTGTATGGGGGAAAAGAAAAAAAACTTTATTTTTTCAAGCTCAGTACGTTGTTGTGGTTTGACCCAGCAGACAGCTAGGTCCCACACAATCATTTGCTTGCTCCACCACCCCTCTCAAGTAGGATGGGGAGGAAAATAAGGAGAAAATACAGTAGAACTCATGAGTTGGGATAAAAGCTAGTAAGATAGCAAAGGAAGTATAAGAAATAACAGTAATGAGATACATATATATATATATATATAAATGATTCACAAAATAAGGGCTCACCATCCACCGATTGATGCCCAGCCAGTCCTCGAGCAGCGTTCTGCACAACCCACCCCCCTCCCAACCTTCTCAACTAACTCCTCTCCCTTATATTTACATGATGTCATATGTTACGGAGTATCTGTTTGGTCAGTTTGGGACAGCTGTCCCGATCCTGTCCCCTTCCAACTCCGTGAGCCCTCCCAACCCCTTCACTGGCANGTAAGATAGCAAAGGAAGTATAAGAAATAACAGTAATGAGATACATATATATATATATATATAAATGATTCACAAAATAAGGGCTCACCATCCACCGATTGATGCCCAGCCAGTCCTCGAGCAGCGTTCTGCACAACCCACCCCCCTCCCAACCTTCTCAACTAACTCCTCTCCCTTATATTTACATGATGTCATATGTTACGGAGTATCTGTTTGGTCAGTTTGGGACAGCTGTCCCGATCCTGTCCCCTTCCAACTCCGTGAGCCCTCCCAACCCCTTCACTGGCAGAGCAACAACAAGCTGAGAGACTGAAATGTTCTTGGCTCTGTTCAATGCTGCATAGCAACAAGTATGTTATTGGTTTTTTTTTTCCTTCTAGAACCAAAACATAGCGCCATACCGGACATTTTGAGAAAGACCACTTCTGTCTCAGCTCGAAACTAACACAGAAGTGCTGGATGTTGATGACATAGCTCTTGAGTCTGAAATACCACTTCTTGAAATTAGTGACCCTAGACTATTTTTATATTATGTTACAAGACTGACATCAAGAACTGTAGAAGAATAAGGGGTTTTTAAAGACTTGTTAATTTAAAATATGTAAATTAATTGGCCAAAGTCCGAGAATAGATTGCAAAATTCTATAATTTGGATTCATTTATTAGTAGAAAAATCAAATGTTGAAATTCTTTTAAAGCTGTGTTATTCTCTGTTTGTGTAGTGTAGGCAGATTCTCACTTGTTAATTAAATTTGCAGCACAGAAAAGGATGTAAAAAGCTGCAACATGGAAAAAAAATACTTTTCACTGGCATGTACTTAAGTTTCTGTCCCCATATATATGACATCAAATATCCGAAGAACTGTGTTTCCCATAATGATCAAACCTGCAGTTTCCTTAATGATGGCAATTGTTACAAGAGAAATAATGAACCATAATTTCTCAATAAGGGCTTCTGAGTGTAATATCACTAGATTACAAGCTCTAAATTCTCTTATGTAAGTGCAGTATAAAGAAGATAGCAAATAAATACATCAGAGCTCTTCTGAACAAACATGAATATTTCTCACATTTCTCTATGGAAATGGATACTTGAAAAGCTGAATACAGACCAAGAGAAAGTGTGAAATTCATATCCATGAATTACACAAATAATAATCAAGTCAAAATTTGTGTTAATTTATTTTTCTTGTCTTCTGTTAGGTGACTTACCTTACTAAGCTCATGTGGATTTACGTCTATATGGAAATAGAGTCATGTTCTGCAGAAAAGATTATAAATCCTAGCATCTACTACAATCTTATCTTTAAAAACAAACAAACAAAAACGTCCTTCTGCACATCACTTTATTTTATAATCTGTTCAGAGGTCATCTAAATTAATTTGAACATTTATTTGTTCTTATGGACCAAGTCTGCACATTAGCAACATAGTTTGAATGTTATTCCCCCTGAAGCAGTAATGTTAAAAAAAGATCACATGAACAGCTACTAATTGATATTCATGTTGTTTGTTTGTTTTTGGAAACTACTTCAAAGTAACTCCTTAAGTTTTCACACTAACACAAATAGAAAAATATGGAACTGGAATTGACAAATTTGTATGCTCATCATCAGAATATATGCAGGACTGAAATAAATAACTGTGACATAAATTTTTAGCATGAATAACTGCAAGGGAATTATTGCATTCTATAAATATATAGAAATTGTCTCTTGTAAATAATTAGTTAGATAAATATAATAAAAAGTACTACTGGGAAAAGCATATCATAGAATCATTAAGGTTGAAACAGACCATCATCTAGTCCAACCATGGACACGCACCAGTGCCTTAATGCATTTCTTTCAGTGAGGTGCCCAAAACTGAACGTAGTATTTGAGGTGTTATCTCACCAGTGCTAAGTATGGGGGAAACATGTTCAGATCCTGGATTTATTCACCAATCAAGTGAAGTGGAGGCATGATATATGGGCTTTTAAATGCTCTCACTACCTGCTTAACAGTGTTCCCAGTAAATCTAATTAGAAGTTTAATAAGAAGATGCACTGAATTGGTGAGATTGATCTAAAATGTATCTTAGTGTAAGTCTTAACATTTTAGCTCTATTGTAAAGCAGAAAACTTGTAAAGAAAACAAAAACTTGTACAGAGATTCAAGTTACTTAGCAGGAGTCCATAAACTGAATGGTTCATATTCTAAACACCAGCTAGGAGTGAAATAAACTACAAATTTTCCCTAGGAGAGAAAGTAGTGGAAGTGAAGCTTTCAGGAGAATCAAATAAAGATCTGATCAAAATCAACCACAAGAAAATAACAACAAAGACTAGAGAGAAAAATTACTGTGTTATTGGCAGAAAGTACAGGACCTACAAAATCAGGCAACAATAAAGAAGATTAGAAAACATGATAAAAAAGTGTAAAAACACACTCATGGTATTGTACAGTACCTGTTGCAATAGGCAAGTTGAGTTTTAAAACAAAGCTGAATGTTCAACACAAATGTTTTGTCAGGTTTCTCCCAGGCATTTGGAAGCTGGACATCCCAGGAAAATGAAATATTGAAGACCAAATATTTCCACTGCCTATCCTGAATCATGGACACATGACTAGTTGAGCATAATCTCAATAGTTGTCTTGAATGAATAAAATATTGGCAACAAAATGCTGGTTAGTTCCTCACATGTGGCAGAAATGAGTCTTGAGTATGCAGGACACATTCATATGCCTCATTAAACCCTTTTTCATAGAACACCGTCAATATAGCTGCTGCAGTTTTACTAGATCAACTGAACTGCTTGGAAATGGACGAATCTACCACATACAGCACCATCAACAGCAGGTTAGATTTTGCTTGGATATATCAGACAATTCAGTTTGAAACTGAAAGATAAAGAATACTGTTAACTAATACAGACATACACAAAGCAATGAAATATTGCTGAGTTATGATGAAATCAAGTTGTTCTAATTATTAGATATCTACAAATGAGAGAGATCTTTTGATTAGATACAGAAATTATTGTGAGAATATGCAGCATTTATGAAGTTAATCAAATATGTTTAATTATATATAAAATTACATACTCTTATTAATCTATTTCCAGCACACAGTATGAAAACAGAAATGATATTCCTTGTACCATATATTTAGTTTGCATGGCTCAGTATCTATGATACATTTAATTCCAAACGATGTAACTAGAAACACTTCACACTACTGGTCTATCCAATTATAAACAAGTATGCTGTGCACTGTTTTTAAACCCAGGCAAACCCCACAGAAAACAACTGGAATTTAAGTGGTCTGGAAATAAGCAAACATAATATTTTGTCTTTTTGATTTTACTTTTGTCTTTTCTTTTATTTTCTTTTCTTCTTTTTTTCAAAAGGAGTGTTTAGTTCACTGCGTAGGAGTGACAGAAATCACAGGACTGGCAGAAGGGGAAGTCTACAGTGCAACTGCTGCCCAGAGCAGGCCTAGCCCAGGCCAAGGTTTTTTTTCTCAGGGCTTCATCCAGCTAGGGCATGAAACACCCAAGGCTTCAGCCAGTCCAACCCACCTGGGCCCTGGCTCCACAGCCAGGCTGTCCTAGTGAGCAAAAGACTTCTCATCTCCAGCCTGAGCCTCTTGCACCTCAGGTCATTCTGCTCCTCCCGATCTCCCATGACACGTCATGTGCAGCACCCAGTTGCATTCCCTCTATCCCCTCCTGCAGGTGCAGTGGCTACTGCAGGGTACCACTGAAGCTGCCCATTCTCCTGGCTGAAATTTCCTTCATTACAGAACGCAAAACAAGATGCTTCTGATTTGGAGTGGATGAAATATGGAAGCGTTAAATTATTATTGCCCTACAGTAAGCTAATTGAATCCAATATCATTACACAATGCTGCAATGTAAGCCCCGGATAACTGCATAATATTTGTCTTCTTATTTCAACCAAGGCAGTGTTACTGGTTTTAGGAAAGTATACTAAAATTATGCTACAAAATGAAAAATAATTCAGTACACAGCTTTTGTTTTGCGAAGTTGTTGTAGGAGCAAAAGGGTTTGTGAATATGTCAGTTACAACCTGTTTAATGTAAGGTGAATCTAAGTTAGATTTGACAGAAAGACTTTGTATTGTAAGATTTTTTTTCTAGTTACTATGTTTTTTCAGCTTATTTTTTCTCTCTCTCTCTTTTTTTTTTTTTACTTGCTTTATCATGTTTTTACAATGTCTTGTTGAAGGAAAAAATGTTGTAAAAGGAAAAAGATGGAGAGGGAATTCAGACAGCCAGGTCTCCATGTGTTCAGCTCTTCTACGTAAGCTAAAAGTCTCAAAGAAGCTAAACATCTAGGAGCTCCCACTGAGAACAATTTACATCTATGAATCTGAACATTTATTGAGTCTGTTGGATGCCAAGCCCACAGGAAAATTCAGTCAAATGACAATCTTTCTTTCTTTGTAAAACAAGCATTCAAAAAGTTGCTGTTCATTGTTGTGTTGGTAGGGGAATTTGACATATACAGGCTCCTTCTCCTGCAAGTTTCAATTATTTTTAAATATTTTGTATCTTAATTAAAAAAAATGAAACTAAGTTTAAAATCTTTTTGATATTATTATTGGGTCTAGTATCATTAATTTTAAATTCAAATAATTTATTAAAATATATACTTTAAGTAAATCAGAGCTGCAAGAATGAGTAAGATTTGAGCAAAAATGTCTTTCTCTTTTAACAAAACTTTACAAGTCATAATTAAAAAATAATTATTTTTGTGGGTTAAAACCATTTTCAGAGTAACTCAATTTGAAAAAAAAAACATAGAGGTATTGTTTTTCACCAAAACACATCTTTTGTTATGTACTAGCAGGCAGTATATCAAAAAGCTTGGTTGTGATCCATGAGGATCCCACTGGACAGCAGCTCTTCTCAGATAACTAGTAAATATCACTCAATGTGATCGGCTATTGTAATGCCTGCTGATGATACTTGCAGCAAATTATTTTTCACTGCAATCTAACTGTTAAGTGTAATTTCAAAATTATGGGTAATTTAATGTTTTGCATATTACTCATTCTGAGATGTTCATTCAAACAAAATTATAACTTAGAAGCTGCTTATGCATCTTTCATAATTTACAGTTGAATACTAGGTAAATTTTCACTAGTAAGTGAAAATTCAGACGCATTACCTGAGAAAACAATAGAATAAGTTGGCTTGAAGTATGTTCCTGCTTGCAGAAAGTGCTATCAACATTTAAATTTAATTTACCAGTTGTAAACAAAAATGAAAAATTCAATGCACTTTGAACATTCACATGGAACTCAATATCAAGTACTATACAGGAATTCCAAAGATGTGGAGTTACAGAGAAATAGTATTCAAATCAATAGCGAAGACCAGTCATCTCATGCACAGAAAATGCAGTCTACAGTAGAATACTACAACATTTCCTTTTGAAATTCTTCTCCAAGAAAGTCAGTGCAGAATTTGATTTGCACTAACTGTTGTTAAAACATTTTGTGAAGAGGTATTGAGATAAGTCTTGCAGCTTACTTTTATTTTTAACTACAAAACGAAAAAATTTCTCAACTCCAGAGTTAGAGCATTACTATATGATAGAAAATTACTCTCAGAAAATTTTCTCTCAGTCTGATCATCAACAAGATAAGGCACGAGTCTTTAATTGCTTGTGACTAAATCACTAGTAATTACTCCTGGTCACTAACCTCTGAATTCACAGTCAGTAGACAGTGATCCTTAATCATAGACTATTTTCTGGAAATATTTTATAAGAGTTTTTGTCTTTATCTAAATATGACAAGATTTTTAGTTTTATTTTTAATTTACCGGGGCCATTGCTGTTTACTTCGATGATTTTGGTAAATTTATATGTGATTGTGACAAGAGTAAGAGAGAGCTTAATGCTCTGCAGTGAGTAAACCTCTCGGTTTTCTAGAGCACTAGGTTCTGGACGCTGAGATGACAATTTTCAGAGAATATAAAATATCAGGAGGAGATAGATTTCCAGCATGAGTTGGATGTTGCTATGGCTTCAGGCACTCACAACATGCAAAATGTACAAAGTTACCGTCTGTTCTATTGATCTATTGAGAAATAGGATACAATTAGCTTCATTATCCCTTCAACTAGCACTCTCCTCCTATGTCTAGACTACAACTTCACACTTAAAATGTAAATAATCTTGCCGTGGATGAGGTTCCACTGCCTGCAGCCTTGCAATATATACACACTCTATTGGAAGTACACTTCTAGCTCATCACAGACTGGGGTATGAGGAATACTAAACTTCTTCAGGGAAAGTTTTGCTTCGGATGGCTGATTTGCTGAAAGCTGAACAAGTCACATTGATGACAACAGATTTGTGAGGTTACTGTTTCTGTTAAACAATAAATAATTTCATAATTTCACTCTGGAAATTTAGTGAAAGCTTTAATATAGAATTGGAGAAAGAGTTTGGGAAAGAATGTAAGTACAATACAAAGCCCTGTTGTTCCTGATTACTCAGAGTTACAGCTTTAAGACAACTTACTTTTAAACTCATTGAAGACTGGGTCAATTGGAAAAGTAGATTCTAGAATTTGAAGCAAGCAGCAGGTTCTGTAAACTAATTCTGTAGAGTAACAATTCAACTTTCTTCTGTATTTGACAGGGTTCTAAGCTGAGGGTAATCTTTAACCTTACGAGCTAAGAAGCAACAGTGTGTAATGTTATCGTCTGCCATTTGGATTAATTCCCTCACAGTTTCAAGAGAAGGATGAATCTAGCAAATTCCACTACAGTCCTTTAAACTAACAAAATACAGCAGCTTTACAAGTTTCATCATGGGACAGTATGGGACTGTACTCTGTCAGAAGAGACTGCTGCATGCCGCAGAGGCTTCCAGCTGACAGTTCTTTTTAGAACTAAGAAAAAGTTATTAAGAATAGGAAAACTGAGAGAGACAAAAAGCAACATGTTAGAGTCTTTTACACATTTCAACAACCATTTCCTTATTAGATACCACAGTATCTCTTATGCCAAGCTTGTAAGGAGCTTAACTAGCAGCCTACATGTGAGCACAATACTCATGATAAACTGAAAATAGTGTAAATAGTAAACGCATACAGTGTAATTAGTTGTATGGAGCAGATATCAAAAATGATGCCACTATGTATTGGGAATCATAGGTTAGGAGTCAAGTTCCATACACATAAGCTGAATGTTGAGGACAGGAATGCAACTCGCAATATTCACAATGAACCACTGCAGTGAAAATACAGGCATTATACTTCATTCATTTCAAGACTGACCTTGAAACTCATTCCACAGACACCTCAGAGTAGTTTCCAGGTGTGACTGGTTTGTCCAGAACTCCAACAACAGACAAAATACCACTCAAAGCAGAGAGGACATCCATGCACTCTACTGGAATGATTCATGAGCAGCTGCAACAGAAGAATGTCTATACAGGAAGGTTTTATAAAGTCTAAAGTCTTTGATGGCCAGTGCAGAGTCAAATAGAAGTAAAAGGACCAGAAATTCTATGTGATCAGACTGCTAGGTCAAAAGAAAAGAGTAAAGCAAGAAATTCCAGAGATTTTCAGTGGGCTGAGGAAACTGAGCATCTCTACTAGATTAAGAAGATACTACTCTCTCCAGATACTCCATCTCAAACATTTTGGCACATGTCCAACCCTTGAGAATTGGCTGTACCAACAGAATCTGTTATTCCTTAGAGAAGATACAAAATTAGCTGTTGGACACCTGAATTTTCTCTGTAACAGAGATCTCTTCAAATAGCATAAGGCAATCATTGAAAAGCTTGAGACAAATTGCATCAATTATGTCCTTATTAATGAGTTCCACTATGTGGAAACTAGAATGAGTTCTAAGGAAGAGTAATTTGCTTTAAACCAGAAAATGTGAGTCTGTAAAGACAGCTATTTTCTGAAGTGTTATACCACTGAGGATATTCATTCTGATAAAATTATAGATGGAGCCATCTGGAGAATGACCAAAACTAGCAACATTGTAGTGCTTGGATGTGATGATCCTCATGCATCCCTTCCAACTCAGGATTTTCTATGAACTGTCATCTGCATGTATTAATTGGTTTAGGCCTGTTTATTCGTCCCATAGTTTACAACTCAGTACTTTGGCAAATGTATTTACACAAGAGCATAGAATGCAATGAGAGGTAGTACAAAGGAATACATTTGAAGAATTAAGGATGTTCTTTCCTTCATTTCCAATTTAGTGATAGTCATTTTAGGCATACCAACTATTATCTTAGGTGTAAGTCAATACTTCTAAGATTCCATTGGGAGCCAGAGACTGGTTGACAGATTTTCTTGTCAAAATATCTCTGCTCCATCACTGTATAAGTATCAAATCAGCTTTTTGTGACAGGACACTCTTACAATTTTCCATGCACCCAGATGGTGCTCAGAAGATGTTACCAGCAGCTAAGGAAACAGTTGTATGTGCAGAACTGTTCATCATTTCACTACCTGCAATGGGTTAGAGTTCAATACAAATTTATTCAGTTCAGTAAACATTCCAAATACATCTACAGCTTGTCAGGTTCTGCCATTAGGGGTAGCCTAATTTCTAGTTACAGATGTAAATAGGAACACAGAGCAGAGACCAGACTGCAAATTAAGGTATATGTCCTGTTAAGCCATGTAAGTTGCAGCTTCAGCATATAGGTTGCAGTTCTCTGAAGCTTGCAGAATGGATGTTGACACTTTACAATACACAACTCTAATACTCATCACGCTGTCTGTTAGTCATATTTTCATCAGAGTTCAAGATTATGCCCCCATTATTGCTTTTTGATGTTTGAACCCGCTATTCCTGTAATATGACATGTATCTCAGGCTTTTTGGCTCATCTTAACCTTACAAGGGACCAGATCTATAAGCTGTTTGATTTTCTTCTTGCTTTTCAAAAGAAGAAGATGAATAATGTAAGGGTATGTCTGGTCTTTGAAACAGAAAAGACGACAAACAAGAACATAGAGTCATACAAACCTGACTGACAAAGGACAAGGGAAGTAGTGATGAGAATAAACCCAGTCAATCTCACTAACTGGTGAGGACATGTGGAAAGTAAGAATTTTAATTTTTCAATAAAAATATTTTTTGCTAAGCACTTAGTCAAATTGAGATGATGAAGAAAGGAAAGAAGATGACACTGGGAGAAATAAAACCTGAATAATTATCATTGACAAAAACCATAACCAGAAATAAACCTAGACAATTTTGCTAATGGATAGGCAAGAAACTATAGACAAATGAGGACTTTGCAGCTGATACAGGTATAACCTGAAGGTCTAAGATGTCAGAGGCATCTGTGGAGCTGCGCAAGTGGATGAGGGAAAGTAAGAGCAGGAAGGAATGAAGAGGGGTTGGATAGAAAGGAGCACAAAAAAGGCCAGTCACACACAAAACAGGGTCAGTCTGTACACTTGTCTGAGTGAGTGATGTGTCTAATCACTGCAGTCTGTCATGTCTTCTTCTATCTTATTATATAAACATCTGGAAGCACTTATTTGCTGTTTGAGTGACAGAGCATAGGCACAGGCTGCCCAGAGAGGTGGCATCTCCTTCCTCAGAGACGTTCAGAGGCCATCTGAACATGGTTCTGGACAACCTGCTGTAGATGTTCCTGCTTGAGCAGAGTGTTTGGAGAAGGCAACTTTCTGAGGCTGTTTTCAACCTCAATAGTTCGGTAGTTATGTGAAACATTTTCTTAATGATATCTCTGTGTAATTTCACTCTCCATCCATGTATAATTTTGTTTCAAGGACTAAGTGCCAGCTACTGGTGAGACCTCCATTTGTGTGTGAAATCTGATGCAGCTACTGGAGTCAGAAGAGGAGCATAGGCACCCCTGGCCCACTACAGGATTGAGAGAGGAGTCTCTATCTCCAGCTTGTGGAGTGATAATAGTATGTGTGTTAAAACAAGCTATTACAGGGAACAATGTGAGAAACGTGAGGGGCTCTGCACTGCACTTTGGAGCAGGACTGTGGTCACAGTCTGAGTTTCTGTTGCCAGCTGCTGGGAGAAAAGGCCCATGTGTCTTTATCTTCCTCATACTGCGTGTGCATATGAGTGCGCATGTATTATTCACCGGCAAACTTCAGGCTAGACCACTTAGTGAGTAGGGGAGTCTGAGGTCTGAGCTGGGGTATCAGATGGGTGAAGGGTCCATGTTGATATGCCCAGGAGAATTAACAAGAGTGGAGTGCCCATGGCACAAGTGCGAGTGCTGCATGTCTGCTGTGAGCCATCAGCCTGGATTAGTGGGCAGGTAGGGGATCTGTAGCAGGTGAAGGATACAAGGGGCCATGCCATTATTCAAGGGATCCACAGATGCAGATCTCATAAGTGTTATGTGTGTGTTTTAATAAGTGAGCTTCTATCTCTACCAGCCGTAGAGGAGGAGGGTACTTGGCTGTCTGCATGCATGTTTTATGTGAGTCCTTTAAGTAGGTGTCATTGAAGAAAACACCTTGGCTGCAACAGCCTGCATGACTGGTGAGTGTGTATGTGAATATGTTTGTCTGTCTTTCAGATACGTGCTCATCTTCACTGGTAGTTGAGGCTGCAAATGGAACAACGGTAACTTCACCTCTCAGCGCGGACAGAGACCATGGTTCCTTGGACATTAGGCAGCGCTCCAGAAGGAAGATGTTCTGAGACGAGGCTGCTAGAGGCTGCAACTGCCTCTAGGATCCCTTAGCAGATAAAGGGCTGTTTTCTGCAGAATCCATGACAGAGTGTAAGTATGTCCATATACAGGGGTAAATACATGGCAAAGGGAAGAGACGCCTGAGGGTATCACCAGTAAGGGTTTCACCGTTGACTTTGATAGAAAGTGTGAAAGTCCACCTGCTAGCTTCTTAAGGGCTTAATCATATTCCTTGCAGAGAGTACAAAGGTATAGATGGACTTCCTGAAGCAATCAAAATAAAATACAGATAACATTTTCTCAATTTTGGTATTTATGCATATAAAAAGAGTGGTTCTGTGGGAAAACAAACAAACAAAAACAGCAACACAACAAAAGCAATATAAAAGTTTATCTTCTTTAGTCATCATGCCTGAATCTTCAGTAAAAAGAACAGCAAAAACAAAATGGGCAAAAAAGAGGAAAATAGAGAATAATATTCTCTCAGGTAAATAGTTTAATAATTTCCCAATCCAAAGATAATATCCATGTCTTTGTTTAATAATGCTTCATGGAAATAATTCTATAATTTTTTACAATTTAATTTTTGCACATACTTCTATCATCTGCAAGATCTTACAATATTTTTATAAATAATGTTTTATTTTGCTTATCAAGCCCACTGTATAATCATTTTAGACACTACAACTCAATTATTTTTCTTTATTTATAGTATCATAGTGTCATGGAATCATAGAATCCTTAGAGTTGGAAGAGACCTTTAAAGGTCATCTAGTCCAATTCCTTTGCAATGTACAGGGACACCTACAGCTAGATCACGTTGCTCAGAGCTCAGTCCAGCCTGATCTTGAATGTCTCCAGGGATGGGGCTTCTATCACATCTCAGGGCAACCTGTTCCAGTGCTTCACCACCCTTATTATATAAAACGGCTTTTTTTCGTATGTCCAATTTAAATCTCCCGACTTTTAGTTTATCCTTTAGTTTATCTTCACATCATTCATGATTTCATACATCTTCACAGTATTTTCACCTGAACTTTCAACTTTTATCCAACATTCAATTCTTCTAGCCACTTTTGTTATTGTTTTCTTCTTGTTTTTACTATGTTCTCTGTGAGAAGTGTCTGACTAGAAACACACGTAATTCTGAAGATGCAGACACACAGCAACTTTACATGATCACAGAACTTTATTCTCTCAACTTATCCCAGTTACTTCCTACATCCTTTTAGCCTTTCTGATGATCTCTGCACAGCAAGGTGACATTGGAATGGAATTTTTAATTTCAATCTCTATTTCTAAAGTAATATTAGCTAACTTAGATCTATACTTAGTCTTGCTTTTTAGGAAAATATACATCAATGTAAGTCTGACATATTATAAACATACAGTAAAGTCCTGACCAATACTCTCATATAGTGGGTATTCTTTTTGTAAGATTCTCCTTCTTGTTAAGGGAAATGATTCTGTTGAGATTGAAATTGCTTTTATCACGGTCCATTTTTCTAAGCTTCTCTCCTTGCAGCGTCCACAGAATAAAGTCTTGCAAGTACTAAACACTAGATAAAACACCTGTTTATGAGCTGTGAAGTCACTTTCCTTTGATTCCTCCAGATGGGAAAAAAAAGTTGAAAGATATTTATGGAGCAGAAAGTGGCATAAAATTTCTAGTAGGAACTTTCTCAAAACATTCAGCATTTGCTGAAGCAGGAAACAATAAGAAGAGGAAAAAATTAAAGAATCACTGAAGTAAGGTGTACTATACCAGCATTAAAAGTTTACAGCCACTCCCCAAGAATTCTTGCTGTTAACACCTGTTGCTTTGAACTTGTACCTCTTGGATAGCTGTTTCCATCCTTCGATCAAGACACAACATCTTAAACCATCTTCTCATTTCAACATTACTTGCTGAAATACATTGCATTTATTCTACTTCCTACCAGTATTATGGCTGCATGGAGCATAAATTAAAACTTCTATGCTATTACATTTAGTGCCATGTTGTTTTTTAAAATTATGCCTTAAAACTTTGTTTAGAGTCAGAGTCCCACAGTACGTAGTATAAAGAAAAGAAGCCTTGTCACAGAGCTGTAAGAATCAGAAAAAGATTATTAGAGAGGTTTGTGCCAATTTACATGTTCTGCCACTGGGCACCACTGAGCAGAGTCTATCTCCATCCTCTTCCTTCCTTCCTTCCCCCTACCAAGAATGTATACACAGTCTCTCAGCCTTTTCCCCAGCCTGAACAGTAGTAGCTCTCTCATCTTCAGCTTGTATGACAGATACTCCAATGATAGACCATGGACATGTGTCCATGTCTCTTCTGGGGAGCCCAGTGGTGATCACATCACAGAGAATCATAGAATTATAAAATGGCTTGGGTTACAATGGACCTTAAAGATCATCTGGTTTCAACCCCTCTGCCATGGGTTGCCACCCATTAGACTAAGCTGACTAAGATCCCATCCAGCCTGGCCTTGAACACCCCCAAGGGTGATGCGTCCACAACTTCTTTGGGTAAACTCTTCCAGAGACTCACAACGCTCTGAGTAAAACATTACCTCCTGATATCGAACATAGATCTCCACTCTTTTATTTAAACCATTCCTCCTTCTCCTATCACTGTGTAAAATGTCAGTCTTCACTTTGTTTTCAGGACCCTGGGGTGCATGTTATCAGGCCTCATAAAAGGGGAGCAACAGAACTCAGTCATTCTGTTGATGCAAATAGTATGCTCAGAAAATCACTATATAAACTGCAAATTAAAGATGAGTATTTTCACAGTGCCTTAGATTAAGCTTTTCATGTTCTATTTTTTGCGTCTTTATTTTTCCATTAGCAGATTCACACCTACACCGTATTTTCTAAATACCCACAAATATCTGACAGCATGTTCCCTCAAGCCAGAAAGCCTGAAAAAATCTTATGATATTTTTTCTTCACAGGACAGCAGGTACAGAACAAAAAGTTATTCACAGTTACCATCTAGCAGAAACATAAATTGCTTTATGGCAGGATAATAAAATAAAATTAAAAAAACTATCAGAAAAATAACAATTCATAAATGAATATGTTATAGGGATCTCAAAATGTTTGCAATCTGACAGAAGAAGTTTTACAACTTCGCTCTCTTTTCTGTGACTTATTGGAAACTGAAAGCTACAGATGTGTCTGAGTTTTGGTTCTAATGATGTTTACACCAGGTAACTTCGTATTAGCTCTGTTTTAGCTAAGGATTACACAGCGTAATGATATGAACACAGCCAAGTCTCTGCTTTCTCTCAGAACTGTGAAAAGGAGGAAAATTGATCCTTCTATTTCCTTCCAAAGTGAAAACAGAGTCTATCAAAAAACATGAGCAGGCATCCAGAGCTATGAAAACCAATGGAATCGCAGCTTTTGAGCAGGCATTTATCTGCTCAGGTAATCTTTTCATCATTCCTCCCGGTTAAGGGGAAGGAGAGGGAAAGGGAGGA
>WBMW01006046.1:0-11123 GCA_013396635.1 Penelope pileata
TAAAAAGAAAAAAAAAAAGTTAACTTGTTTCTTTCCTGCATTATGCAGCCCTTCCATAATGCTCTGTTGAGTTCTGTACTAGCATCACTGCTGGGCTGCACAAATACAATAATAAAACCACAGCCACACACTGTTCTTTTCATGGGAAGATCCCGTAGCACTTCACCAACATTAATTAATTAAGCCCTGCAGCACAACAGTTCTCACTGGAACATGATTTAGCTGCTCACATCTCTCTGCTCAGGCGCTGAGGGGTCTGTAGCTGGGTCACTCCGGGTACTGTCCCATGATGGAACAAATAAATGTTCATCTAAAAAGACACGCACAGCTTCATGCTGACTGTATTGCTCCTGCAGACACGACCTGGGAGGGCAGCAGCCTTGCCACCCAGGCTGATATTCAGCACTCACCATTAAGTCTTGGAAGCAGCAGTTGTTTGGGTTCCCCCTTGACCCCAACCCTATGACCACAATTACCAGTGTCCTCAATTAATGACCAGATTTACAACTCCTGTGAGTCACAGGGAGCGCTATGGAAGAACTGCCAGTGCCTCCAGAGGAAGTCTTGGGAGTGCTCAGGTGACTGAAGTACAGCCAAAGCGGTTGAAGTACTGCCCATGGGCTGCTGCTGCTGTGCTAAATCCGTGCCATGGGTGGAGGGAGTGGGCAGGCATCAGCGTGCCCCTGGAATGTCAGAAGTGCCGCAGTTACAGGCTGCGGAGGCATCCAGGCACTTGGCCTCACTGTGATTTTTGGCACGTGCTGCCCCAGCGTCCCCAGACCTCGTAGAAGCAGCCTTCGTCAGGAGCTGAATCCGATCCTCGTGATAACAGGTGCAGGAAAGGCTGACATGAGGTCTGTTGTAAACACATCAGAAATTATCAGCCTAAATTTTATCTCAGGTGAATCTCTCTGGTGCTTAGCAACACCTTATATTAAAATTCTGTTTTAAAATACAGTGTTAATTAAGCAATTAAGGATGGCAAGGCTTATTTTATGGCATCATTTACTCATAGTTAGATTGTGCTGGAAGGTTAACTGCATGACGCATGTTTTATGGCCTTATGAAATGCTGTCTTCCTTTTCTCATTGCTTTTATTATGGATTATAATGAACTCTTTATGTATTTTAAATTATTTTTGATAACAAAGTGGTTACCGTAAGATGCTGTCAACTAGAGTTTAGCTACAGTTACAAGATCCATTTGCACTGTGCATTAAACAAAAGCACACTATCTAAATAGAAGCAACATTAAAAAAAGCAGCAGTGACATTCATCACAAGTTAGAAGCATAACGAATTTAGCATGCAGAAATTATTGTGCTGCAACTTGGAAAAGGAGCCTAAGTGCAGCAGCATAGGTATTGCTTATGAGACTGTGTGGTACAGAGCCATTGGGCAAGGACTACTCAGACGTGCATCTGTTATCATTTTCAAGAACAGTGGTACCAAATTAGCAGTCATATTTCTTATTATGAGCTGTTCTCTATTGAAGAACCAAACCAAAATATTCTTTACTATAGTGTACCAAGTTGCTTTAGCACAAAACCCTTCCAAAGCTCAGATCATAGGCAAGACCCAATCCAATATGAATTCTGCAACGAATATCGCTCAAAATCTGTAGGGCAAAGATCTGTAAGGGCAATGTAGGAAGGAAACAAATTTTTATTCCTTCTAATAAAATATGATTCTCTGATATGCCTGTGTGATAATTATTAATATGTTATATAATTGCTCAGAATGTATTTGAAATAACATACATTATTTCATTATAACGTACATTTCTAGTAATATTCCTAATATTCTTCCTGTGATGCATTTTAAACAAAACAGAACAGATGCAGCCATTATCCGTTGTGCATACTACAAGAGCACGAAATCAGCTTCCCCATCTAAAAATACATAAAGAAAGCACAGGCTCTAGGAGCAAACATGGGATAGTTCTGAAAATGAGGGCCTGGGGCAGAGTGGGACGAGGACAGCAGGACTCACACAGCCCTCCTGCAAGAAACCCAGGCTCAGGACATGGACACAGCCTGAACTGTTGGACAAGGAGTATGATGGAGCCACAGCACTGGACCATACCCACCTCCACCAGCACCATGCACGAAGGGAATCACTCACCGCATCCATAAAATGCTTGTGTTCAGCAGCTTGCTGCTTCCTCGTCCTCAGCAAGCAATGATGTACACTCTTGCCTCTAACCCTTGAACTCCAGGAGACCATTGGCAGTCCAGATACAGCTGCCCCTTCTTGCAGGTGATGCTCCAGAGGAAGTGCGTGGTAATCTCTGAGCAACTGTTCTCATTTCACTCACTCTCTCCCAATCTTTTCCTCTCCATAAATGTGGTACACACCAACAGGGAGCCATATTAACGTACCAAGTCATTTAGCTTGAAATAGTGCCCGTCTCTAACTCCAGGGAGGCTTATCTCAGCGCAGTACTGGGGCTCCCAGGTTCCATCTCGACAGAAGAAACATTAACAGTAGTATCACTCATAATTACTTAAACAAACCTCCAACTCCAGCGGCTGCTCTGCCCGTGGCACACGAGAGAATAGCAAATGGGTTTGCTGAATATTAGCAGAGATACTAGGCAGAGGAATAAATGTGAGGTGTTGTAACGCTCAACAGTCTGTAAGAGACAACTCAAAGATTTGTGGAAAGTGCTAATTGCTAACAAGCTACAGATGAGCATTCCCATCAACCTCAGGAGGCCTTGGGAGCCCTTCCCTTGTTCTCCTTGCTCGGAGCAGGTCAGGCGGGAGCCTGTGCCATGTTTGATGGGAGGTAACTGTAAATATGCCAGTTAGTAAATCTCTTCTCTTTAGAAATCACTGGAGGGAAAACATATAGGAAGCAACTAACATTTAAAAAAAGAAAAAACACACAGATTAAGATATCTGCAGTAGGATACACATACAAGAGCTTGGTTTTGATTTAAATGAACTTTTGGACCTACAAACAAAATGAAAATTGTATTCATCTCATCAGCTGAAACATGCTCAAGTCCTATATATATATTTAAATCTTGTTCTGTCAAAACTAAAGCTATAAAATATTAATCAGGAAAACATTCAAACAAGTTTTCTTCTGAAGCCAGAGTACCAGCAATCTTGTAACAAGACTTAAAGCACAATATGCATTTATTTAAATTTTACCATAGCAGAATGAGTCCTTTGCAGCAGACAACTCCTTACTCAGTAATGACACACCAGTGATTTCTTGAGACAAATAAAATGTCAACACAGATTTTACATCAAGCTCTTCACCAATCACAAACCCATCTGTTTCTGTTGCATTTGCCTTCTGCCTGAAAAATATTTAGCTGATCCATAGGGAAATCTCCTACCGAAAACCTTAGATCTCTCCCTTTTTAGTTCACTAACAAGCATCCTGCATTTCCCTTTAAATTGTTAAATTTATGGTAAATGTAATTTCTCAGCTGAGGATGCTTCCGCTCTATCAGAGAGACCATAAGAGGTTTGATTCCCATCGACTGTTGCACCACATGCAAAGCCAAGTTGAATTTGTGTTGATACTTGGTTATATCATCATGCAGCAAGCTTTCATAAGCAGCACTGAAGTAAAGCAGAAACAGTGAGGCAAAAATCTGGGTAGGGTATGAGATGGAAAGGTGAAAATGTATCAGGTTAGCTTGCATGAACTCATAAAATTTGACATAAAATTTGCCCACAGCATCTAAACACAAATACAATGTACTACAGACATAGAGACCATAAGAATTGTGCAAATGCACTTCTCAGGAAACTGCAGTTTCCCCTGTGCTTGTGCTGTCTGTCCAGCTTTACCTGAGCTGAGGCTCAGTGCAGCTCCCTCTCTGCTCTGCACAAGTGCTGGGGAGGGTGCAATACCCTCCTGGGAACAGCAGCGTGCACTCACATTTCCTTTTCCATGCTAATTATTTCTAATTGACTTAGAGTTGTGTGCACATGGCAGGCACACTGCGATAGCTCCCTTGCAACACAGTTACTTCCACAGGAGCCATTTCCAACAACTAAACCTACTGTGAACCAAGCCCCTAGGAAGGTCACAAGTTCATTAAACTCATTGCTCCCTCTTTCCTAAACAAATTATGTTTTCTGACACAAACATGTTGACATCAAATAAAAAATCACAAGGGACCAGTGAATCAGTTTTGAGGCACATAAAAACCTTCAACGAATATCATTGTTGCTAATAGAGTACAAACTTTTCAGCTACTTCTTTTCTGGCTTGCATAAAAGCAACCAGAGGTTTATTGATTATTCATGCATCCAACTTGTAAGCACCCACCTTCGCCCATACCTGACCAAAAGGAAGTTCCCTAAATTAGACAGGACAGTCCTTGAAAAGCTCTAAGGAGTGGTAAGAGACCCATCCCCCCCTGTGAGCTCAACTCTTCCCACCTGACTCATGCAGAAGTAGATGATCATCAATGGTCCTCACCAAAAGGAGCACAGATAAAACCCCATGGAAGCCAATGGTGCTCCATGCAGTTTTTCAGCACTGCAACACCAAATATTAAGATGCATCAACTTCATGCCGAAAACGCTGTTAAACCTTACAGTTATCGTTAAGTTACTGTGGTAGGTCACAGAATCCAGATAACCATAATGGGCACCACTTGATGTGTAAGAAAAAATAAGGAATTTGGCTACTTTTGAGAGCCTTTACATTAGCACACTGAGAAAACAGATGGACACAAGAAATGGCATGCAGAGTCCATGTCAATTTTCAGGGTGCTTTCAAAGACAATTTAAGTGCATCAATGACAGTTCTTCCCCCTGTCACCCACAGGCTCCAGCAGACAGGTGCATGTGTCGCGCATTGCTCTGCCGTCAGATCAAGAGTGGACCACACACGTGAGGACAGTCAGCCACTAAAGTTCAAAGGTGCCACGTCACACAAGCTTATCCTCATGCTGAATGTCTGGGTATCAGTCAATGCAGTTCCATTCTGCATTCATTCTACAAAAGGACAAATGGTAACCTTTTAATCCTTGTAACTGCAACAAACATGTCAAGCCCCCTGAAAAATACGTCGTGTGCAGCGAGTGCACCCGAGAGGCGGATTTATCTAGGCTGTGATCTGAATCACTTAACCAGGAGGCTGCAATAACTCTTGATTCTCCTTCCAGACTTTTACTGCAACCGAGCTGGGTGCACAGTGCACACTGCTGAATCTGACAGTGCTGATGAGACCCTGTCTGCTGCCACTGACCTTCGGAAGGGCTGACCCAGTTGGCTCCTGTGCTGGTTCCCTCCATCATACCATCTGGCAGCACCAGTTTAACAAAATGATTTTCTGAACAAAATCCAAATTTATTCTGTAGATAGATCTTTTGCTCGTTTTAGGCATGTCACTTCATTAGATTATAAATTCAGAGGTCACGAAGAAAAAAATAGAAATATCTGAACAAATCTGAACAAATTTCAGACTGAAGTTCACAAAGTGAAAAGTATTCTCCCATTTACAAGATCAAGTACAACAAGGTCTTCAGACTTTAAAAGAGCAAGATCCATACATTCTTTATAAAGCACAAATCAATGCTTCATGGCCAGATAATGGTCCAATAACTTTGTCTCCTGAAGGACTGCTGGGGATCAAATGAACACAATTAAGTGAAAATATAAGTACTTACAGGAAGAGTTTAAAATGGATTAAATCATAAACTATACATAATAGCTAGTGAAATACTCTATGCAAACAGACTTGAGGTCACATTAGCTTTGTTCTTGGAAATCTTCTATATGTAGTCAGTGGAAGCAGTGAAATAAATTTAAGGGAAGATAAAACATCACACAGTCACACTGACATTTCAAAAGGCAGCAAAATCAACCCAAACCACTGCTTTTCAGAGCAGAAATACCCGGCACCAACTAGATAGTCCAACAGACCAAATGCAAGGTTAGGAGCGATCTCCTGCAAAGGGATGGATGAAGAGGATCTCTGAATGAGCTTCAGCATCAGAACAACCTGTCACCAGCCTTGTCTCTCACCTGTATGTCATTGCAAAACAAACAGATTAGATGTAAAGAAATTGACAATAGTTACATAAGAGGCAAACCAGACACATTCTCAATCTAAGCGTTCTCTGCTCTCCTCCAATGAAGAGTTGGTTTCATTTGACTTAAATTATTCATAAAGTATAAACATGCACTTTCTTAGAATATCAAACAGCTATAACTGAATAACAGGTTTGTCACCTTCTGGCATGCATCTCTTGATTACACGCTTCTTGCATCACCTAGGCTGCCTCATTTTGGAGAGGAAAAGGATGAAATACCCTGGTTCTTATAGTAATAAAAACAACAAAACACTACAAGCTGCTTAAAGGGTGAAGAATTCTGCAGAAATAAATGTGACATGAGTATTCTTCGTGAGGTAAAATATTTTCAGACTAAGTTAGAGAAGGTTTTTTTTGTTTTGTTTTGGGCTATCCAGCATTAATGACAAAAAAAAGTAATGAATCTCAGTAATTCTGAACTTTGTGTTTATAAAGCAAGAATTTCTCAGCTGCCATAGCTTGATTAGACTGCTCTGATCAAATCTGTCTTCACTGTAACTCCAAAACAAAGGAGCAAATAAAATTAAAAAATTTACTGCAGGAATAGCTTCAGCTTAAGAAATATAAATTCTTCTTTAATATTTTAAGATCAGTTTCCTCAAGTAGAAAAATGTTTGGAGGACATGAGGAAGATGACTGGCTGTGGCTACTGCCATGGTGCTGTTGAGCACTGCAGTTAGAATAGTTGTTTCAAAATGAAATTTTGACTGGACAACACTACCCATCCTAGGGCAGATTTTGGATATCACCCCAAGTCCTGGAATGGCAGAGAGAGAACAGCCTGTGGACAGCCAGCAGCAGGTGCTTGCAGCCCCTCTCTCAAATCAGCCTCTAAATAAAATGATCATCTTAGCTCTACTGGGATTTTAATTGTATTTACTTTAACTGACATCCACTGAGAAGCAGACAAAGCAGGCATGATTTACTGTCACATCACATGACATACAAGAAAAATGTTATAAGGGAGTTAGTTATTGTTGGGCACCTCTACTTTGCTCTCATTCCATACTGACAAAACCTTTCCCTGGGCTTTTTCCAAGATGTTACAAAGATGTGAACTACTCCGTGGCTAGAAGGTAACGTGCAGGTGTTCTTTCTATTAGTCATAATCATTTTATGTCATCCTCATGTGACATCACTTTTTTTTTTTCTCTTAAAGAACTGTATTGAATCTCAAATACTAAAACAAATGTTAGTCACCCAGCTACCAGCACACAGCTGGCTGGGAAATCTCTGATGTAAAGTGAATGAGGTCAGATGGGAGAGAAGTGCAGCACTAAAAATAAGAGAAGGGCAAATCACTGCCACCTGCTTGCAATTGGATTAATATGCAGTTATTGAAGAGCCCTCACAAATAATAAAAAAAAGTCTGAATTATTAGGATGAGGGCATGTTTTACAAATTCACTTTTCAAATTGAAGCAGTAATAAAACATTGATATGCATTTTAAGCCTCTCTAAATCTTTAACGTGTCAAGGGATACACTTCAAATTGATTTGGGGATATATATTTCACCTCTAGTAAACATAAGCTGGATGGCTCTTCTCCAGCTATAGGTGGGACTGTCCTTACCACAAGCTTTACACAATGGCACTCAATTTCCTTTCTACCTGTGGCTCTCACTAGCGAAGAGCTCTCCTGCACCGTTTTGACTTCAATGGGATTCAGCCTGAACACGCACTGAAAAATAAACACACTTTTAGGGTTTATATGTTTGGGGTGTTTTAGGAAATGATAAATAAACAGAACTGAATCCCAGAAGAGCCAGGAGAGCTCAGTCAATTTATGCCAGATTTTTTTCATACAATATGTTGAATGAATGAAAAGAGTAAATAAATCTGGGAATGGAACCACTGCAAATCTGATGTTACACCCACAGAAATTACTTCAGTCTAATAATATTACAAGCCTGGAATTGCAAAACTTAAGATCGGTTTCTTACAGCTCTCTGTTTCCATCAGCAGCTATACTTGAGTAATCACGCAGCCACTTGCTCTTAGCAGAAAGCAGTTGCCTACCTGTGATCACACGCTGGGTCAATTTTCTAGCTCAAAATCAGATGTAATGTTTCTACTACAGCCCTTTGGAATTGTTGCCTTAACTGTAAGCACAGCCTGAAAGGTTTAAGAACAGCAGATGCAAAGATGAAAAGAAAAAATGTGCTCAACTATTACCTGGTGATTTATTTTTTTTAATTTGTATCGACCGCAGAAACATGCTGCATGCATTTCAGCAAGCCCTGCAAGTCTGCACTTCCAGACAACAAACTTCTAGGTTGAACTTTTTATCACACACCAATGAAATCCTTCCAAGCGAGTGCTTGTGCTAAATCTAATCCTTATTTCATAAGTAAATTACTGTACATGGCTTCAAATTTCCCAGCTTTCTCTGTTCGTCTGTTTATCGACACAAAATATCATATACATCAACAAGATTTTGTCTGACATGCATACATTCATTTATTTCTCTTCGGAGGAATGAACCAGTTTTCTCTTGAACAATTACTGGAAGGAAAATCAATTGCTTACATTCAATTCTTGGGTTTCCATTGCCTGGAATGTCAGAACAGGCTGCCAGTGTACTTGTAATTTCTAATCCAGGAGTAGAATAGCTTGAGAGAGTTTCTCTTTTTTAAGGTGTTATTAAAAAAAAGTCATATACATCATAGAAGAAATCAAAGAAATTTTCTCCTGTGCTTGTGGCACGCCAGCTTGGCAGAAAATTTGACATTTTTGAAGGTCTTGAAGCATCCATGTTTTTCATAACTCTGTATACTCAAAGAAACAATCACTATCTTCTCCAGAATTTCCTAGAAAACCAGGTAAAATAATAATTTTCTAATTAACTCATTATGACTTCTCCATAGTCTTACAGTTTAAGGGAACCATCTTTAAAGCCGAAAAGGTAAAAGGACATTTTTGACATGGCTATGCAGGTTGGCCACCTTAAGAATTCAAACAAAGGTGACCAGATAGAGGAATTAGAATATAAAGAAGATGAGCCAAGGGGAACAGCTTGGCTTTTCCTCACTGTCATTAGGTTCCTCCACAAAGTTCGTATGCAGCATATATAAGGATGTTAAAATGTATCAGTAAAGGTCTGAGGAATCTGAGCATCATAGAAAAGGAGGATCAGCCCCAGAATGATAGAAACAATTTGTCAGAAATCAATTGATCGTTCTGCCACCTTACTGCCTTGGATTCATAAGCACAGAATTGAAGATCTTACTAAAAATATTGGGATAGCATTAACTGTCCTAACTCTGTATTCTTTAACGACAGTTCATTTAACTCTCTCACATTCAACATATGCAGAAAAAGCATAATCTTCCATGGAACAACTTGTACAAAAGAGAGCCCTACCCAACTACATGGTTACTTTGGTTATTTCAAGTATCTCTTCTGCTGGAACATGTTTTTCAAACTCTAATTTGATTTTCTAGCCGGCTTCCCAAAGCACTTCTAATCCAAGTCCCTTGCAAATTGTATTCTTTGTCCTTTTCTCAGGACTGCCTGCAGCCAGATGGCTGCAGTATCTTCTCCAGCCACGGACGCAGGCAGCCCTGGAGGCTGCTGCCATCCCCGGGCACTGGGATGTGGCCTCACTGCTGGCCAGCAGCTCCCCTGCCTGTGAACAAAATCTGTTTTCTTTTAATTGTTTTCTTTCTGGGGAAAAGATTAGACTTGCTGAAAAGAAACGCTCATATAATGTCAGTGAGCTTAATGACGATGCTTGCAGCACACTGTGATGTGTGTTGGAGAAACTGAGCTCAGCAACACGCTAGGTTAGTCAGCAGTGAGTTATTTTATTTTTTTGTTCTTATTTTTTTTATTTTTTAAGCTGGACATGCTCACTCCCTTTAGGGGAAAGTCTGATTTCTTTGAAGCCTGTTTATTAGGAAGTTATCTCGTGGAAACTAATTTTTCAGTCATAATAGGTGTATTTTAACTGCAGTTTTTGTCAAATTGCTCCAACTGTAACAGCAGTACTTACACCTTTTTTTTTTTTTTTTTTTTTGAAGTGAACTGGATCTCACACAATACAGAGGCTGCTCTGAAAGTAATGCCTCCTATTTTATTGTGTTGGCCTACAGCATCAGAGGTGAATGTTGGCAATATGGCTGTAAAGGTTGAGCCTTCCCACTAATATTCTGTTACATACTTTGAAACAAGGTCAAAGCAACTCTCTTATTCACTCTGTGGGAAATGAAAAAGGCCGTGTGACTGTCAGAGCTCATAGAAAACAGAAGGCCCAAACCTTAAGAATTGTTTGAACATTTTTACTTCTAAGAAGTTTGTTCAAGTCAAAATATTACAGCTCACTGATCATTAAGGAATTGCTATTCATCCATGGGTTTATACATGCACAACACTTGCAAACTGTAGCTTGGAAAAACTGCTTTAGTATTAAGATGATGTACTGTTCTTAAATTTCCTTCAAATTTCAAAGCTAATTTTTGTCAAATTTGGTCCAAAATACCCACCCACAAAGGCTATTTGAAACAGCATTCACTGAGCAAGATTATTTAAAAAAAAAAAAAAAGAAAAAGCAAGAGAGATTTAAAAGAAGCTACAATCTCCCAGGATCTAGATCTGGAACAGATTTCAGAGGATTTTTAAATGCACCCAGAAGAAGCCTTTGGCAATCTGCTAATCTAAATCAGATCAATCTAAGCTCTCTTTGATGCCAAGACTACAGTTCCACTCTAGGCTATCTCCAGATAGCAGACCAGCTCCTCGGTTCCTGTTCACAACAGAACACGAGCAGGGCTGAAGGATTTCCATACACTGTAGGACAAGAGGCAACGTGCAGCTCTGCCTCCCCAGCTGCCCTCCAGCCACGGGAGCAGGCACTGGGCACAAGCGGCACCAAGCCGGATTTGGGAAGGCAGCACTGAGCTCTCCAGCCCATGGAATCCCCCAGGGGTCGTAGAAGCAAAAGTTAATAAACTGGTAAAACTAAGCATGGTAATAACAGAGTTGGGGAAAGCTTTGACTGATTTTGTTTTCCAATAGAAATCAGGCAAAGGGAGAGTTTACAGGACTTTCATTTTCT
>WBMW01006046.1:11171-84297 GCA_013396635.1 Penelope pileata
TTTTTTTTTTCCCCTGGAGAAGCTCTGATTTCTGCAAGAAAAGAGGAGCATTTCATTGAAAAGCAGACTTCAGGGCTTCAGGTTTTATCAAAAGATATTAGTTTCCATGGAGAGCAAAATCCAGAGCATTTGCTACAACTCAAAACAAACACACAGAGAGAATATTTGGCGATACGCTTGCGCTCAATGGACTGTTATCATGAAGTTCATTTCTTCTCATGTGGGTAAGGCACATTGACTTTACCTTTACTTTTAATGAGGTAAACACAGATGGACTGCAGCACCCTGTCCAAAACCCAAGGAATGATAATGGGAAGGAAGAGCGGGAGAAAAGTAATCTTGGCATTGCCAATATTCAATATTTTGAATCTGTAGAGTATGACAGCAAAGCCACATACATAAATCAGGGGACTCTGAACAGGGCAAAATGAAATAATATCACAGAAGCCAAAAAAAAAAAAAACATAAAAAACAGAAACCCAAAAAGCAGAAGTCTTCAAGTGTAAGACGCTCTACTGCCAACAGAGATGGTAATTTGCTAGGAAATGTCACAATATCAGTATATTGCTGGCTCCAACTTGAAAAAAAAACAAAAAAAAAAAACAAAAAAAAAAACCATAACAGGCACAAGAACTTATCATCATCAAATGAATAGTACTGTTTTATAATTCCCCACCCTCACGGAAGAGATGAGCAAATGTCACTCAGCTATCCCTGCTTTTCATCTAGACGTCTTGATTCACAGCAGGAAATCGTGCTAAGAAGTCATAAAGGTTCTGTAATTCATTATGTTGTCATTATCGTTTGTAATCTTCCTGTAATTAGGTATCAGTGGGTTTCCTTGGAGAACATATGATTGAGCCTTAAATTGCAGCATATTCTCAGCAGCATACAACTGCAACTGGAGTGTTTGCTCTGTAGTGTTTCTCAAGTGTATATTTAATATATGAAGATTTTTTTGCCTGTGTGCAAGCCCATCTGCCAGGGAGCGCGCGCTTCTTGCTGCACGTGCACCCAGGTTCTGAGGGGGCTGAGGTTGCTGTCTGAGCCGGATCCTCTCATCGCATGAAATAGTGTAAGCAGCACCTATAATCTGCTCAAAATCATTTGGAGTTTTACGACGCCAATTATTTATTTACTGCAGAGTAATACACACTGAGTAGTTCCTATAATAACTCGGTATAGATAGTTTGCTTTATGATTCATCTGTTAACCCTCCAACAAACTAGTTTTAAAATGCCTCAATACGCACTACTATTAATCTTTCTTTCCAGTTTATCATCAGACAGATTTTTTCCTCAGAGAAATATTGATATAGTAACACAATTATTTTAGTCCTGGTCCTTGAAGCTGTTATCAGTGCTCCCTTCTATTAAAACACTAATAAATTTGTTCCATTCTCTATGCAAAATACATCTGCAGAGTTTCCATTGTGATACAGTGGGTAACCGAGTGAATTGTATATAGCCTCCTTTGCATATATATTTCTATACACATGCACAGAATATGGCACTGGAAACTTACACACCCTGCAGCACAGACATCACCTGAGGCTGCTCTCAAGCAGAGGAGCCTCCTTCCATGCTTTCTGCAGCTATTCCAAGGTGTCCCAAAGGCCACCAAGGGCTCTGGGGGTTCAGCCAGGCTCAGGAAGAGCGAAAAACCCTTTTTTCATTTGCAGGAATTCAAGTATGCTTAAAAAAAAAAAGAAAAAAAGACACCTCTATTCGGTATAAATTGTTTTCACAGTAATGGTAACATTAAACCCATAATCATTAAAATACCAGCAAAAATACGTCGTCGAAAGTGCTTGACAAGTATTTTCCACTGGCAATTTAGAGAGAAAACTGTTTGTCTTTTCACAAAGCCCAGCAATACACCAGTAGAAACCTATTATAGTAAGTACCTATCCTCCGTGAAAAGCAAACAATGAATATCTCCTTATCGCCCTTCTTGTGCATGGGAAGCCATTAGCTGCCAGCACTGAAATAGAGTGTGAAAGCAATACATATTTTTCCAATATTGCAGCAGAAATGCTGAAATAACTAATTGCACCAAGAAGGCTAATTACCTGCGTATTTATATTTACTAATTCAGTTCCTAGCATGACACTGACATCATTCTTCCACTTACACCCAGTTATCCACTTTATCTAGCTATCTCAAAACCATAGTTTTCAACAAAGGCTTATTCTTGCATTCTTATCTTTGGCTTCAGACACTTGCGATAAAGTTTTAAAAATAACTCTAAAACTCTTTTAAAATTCAAATGAAACTAAGAGATACATCTGATTGCCCGTGACTGCTATTGACAAAAACAACATGGTATCACAAGGCTTCTATCTCCAACCCATAAACTGGTCCTGAGTCACTGAAGTAAAAAATAAATAAATAAAAAAGAATGAAAAAAGGTGCAAAGTGGAAAAAAGGAAATATTAGACTACTATTCATCAAGAGCTTCCAACAGCTATGGCAACAATCTCACGAGCTATCCACCAAAGAATTAAGTTCAGAAGATCCCAAATTTTAAATAATCCTAATTATTTTCATTACTTACTTCTTTTTTATTGCCATGAAAGTTGCTACATTAAAAATGCTGTGATATAACCCCGAAAGCCACCTGGATCTAGATGCTGAAAATCAGCAACTTTCCACATGATTTTCAAAGTTTTATTTCTTTATCAGGCCACAAAGCAGAATCCCAAAGAGATATTTACACAGAAGAAAGAAGAAAAAAGACAAAACCTTGTAGAATGTTTATAGAAATCATTCTCTTGAGATTTTAGACTTGCAAATCCTTGAAGGAAGAGCAAAACATGCAGCATAAAGTGAGGACAGTGGATTTTAAGCCTTTTTTTTCCCTATACGTTCACAGAGGTCAGGCATAAATATTGGCATCAAGAGTATATTTGAAGGAACATGGGTTAAATGCAATCCTCAGCTCACAAGCAGGGCGCTCAGCTTCACATCCAAGAAGCAAGGACTCTGAAGTTTTGTTAATATAACTGAGCTCCCTTGAGTCTCCTGTCATTAAGCAGAATGCCCAAGTTTTATTTTCCCTGACACGCTGTGATGCCCGTCTCGCTGTTATCTTTCTACCTCCAAAGAAGCTGCATTTTGGTGATGGGAGCTGTGATTTTGTTATGAATACAGTTTTAAAAATATTTCTGGTATCCTCAACACTCCTCAGTATTTACTTAGTACTGTACACAGATGGTTTCTTGGTAGGAAAATATTATAAAAAAAAAAAAAATTACAATATCCATAGTTACACCAGACATTTAATTGGCTGAAATGTGGTGAAATGTGTTGAAAGTTGGTGAAATTTGCTTTGGAAACATCTCTTTCATTCTTCTATAGTTAAAGTATTTATACAAGATAACAATCTCCACTTTATGTACTCTTAGAATCAAATTAAAACCATAAAATAAATACGTCATGTAAGGAGAAAAGTAGCTTTTTTGTCTTTGTATCTTTTTCCAGAAAGAATGCACATTTTCAAGGGTTCAGAAATAGAGAAAAACTCCCTTTCCCTGAGCTCTCAGCAGCAGGAGATGCACACTTCCGTGGACAGCAGTGAACATGACTGGACCTAGGGGTGTATGGTGAGGCCGAATGAGAAACAAAACGGGGATCAATCACGCTGCTGCACGACAAGGTGCTTACACAAGGCAACCCGCAGCAGGGAGAGGGTAACACTCCAGATCCCTGCACCCGCAACCTTCATTTTCCCTGGAAACCAAGAGTTACAGCTACCTGCTGCATGGCAGCACTACTCGTCTCGAAGCCCTGTCTAGGCCAAACCCGGAGGATCTCAGAAGACACGTGCACCTGCTGGTGCTGGCCACGAACAGCCCCACAGCTGCACACCCAGCCAAGTGTGCAGGCAAACAGCCACCAGCCTCCAAGCTGGGGAGGAGCTGGCTTCACCTGCTGAAAGCCTCCTGCAGCACACACACGAGGCTCTGTGTCTGCCTAAAAGAGACATCTCCTGGATGTTATACCAAGAAATCGATAGGGCTGATAAAGCAAACTAAAAGGGTAAACATTTTTTCTCTGTATTCACTCTTGTTGTTGACTTATCTGTACCTTTTTTCAGGAATGAAATGCCAGCAGATGGGGCCCATGGGTTGTCTGGGGTTCACTGCTTGCTGTATGTTTGTGCCACAGTGCTCTCTTAGCCACAAAAAGATAAAAATTTGCTTTGTACAAAGAAAAAATGTGTTCTACCAGACATATGAAGCAATATCCATCATCAGTGATACTGGATGAGCAGCTCTTCTCCTCTCCTCCCCCAGGCTGTGCATAAGAGGCACCTCTGGAAGGAATCAGCTCATCTCAGTCACCCAAAGGCTCCACGTGTAACCTCTGGCTCCCACCACACGCAATTACAGCAGCTGCTTTTCAGGGCTACCACCCAATAGAGAGAAGAGGAAAGTCAGCTGCAGCTCCTGCCTGCAGGGCTGAGAACAAGAGCAGTGCGCAGCAGTAGCAACAGGCCATAGCTCTGTCCTTTTTGCTACAAACAGGAGACAAATGAGAAAGGCACTCCAGGGCTCCTGTCCCTGCATAAAAAGTCCCCTGAGACCCTCCACCATCTCTCAAGGGATGCCAGGATTTGGCTCTTCCTAATCCATGAGGATGAATGGGAGAAAAACTCTGAAACAACCACTCAGGCAGAGTGTGAACATTCATGGGCTTTCCTCTCTTTTTGGCGACCTGCTTCTATCATTGGGTTGATCAGAATTTCCCACAAGAAGCCAGGCTGTTATAGTTCTATTTTCAAGCCTTATTATAGGAGAGCAGCATCCTATATTCACAATAAATACTTTAGAAAGCTGTTCAGCACCCTGTGCATGTCGCAGTGCATGCCTTGCAAGAAAAACAACACTATGAACTTCATTTCTTAATTGAAACTAGTTTTTACCCAACCCTTGAATAGCAACAAATTTCAACACAACGCTTCTCCCCCATTTGCTGAAGCCAGGCCCCTTGATTCAGAGCACACATTGGTTTAAACCAAATTGCTTCTGATGTAAGCTGAAGTCCTCTAATGAGATAATGAGATCTACCACTATGTATTGCTGTGCCCCTGAGGAATCTCATTAAAATTTGGAAATGGCTCTATTATTAACAACAACAACTTTTCCTGTGAACAAATTTGTACATTATTTAATAGAGCTATAGCAAACAGAGCAGTATCCATTATTATCTGCTGATACATTTTACCCAATTTTCTCACTGCCCCAGTTTTGAAATCTCTGGTGTGGTCACTGTGAACTCACTGGGGCTCTGTTGAGATGCTGGAGGTCCCCAGCCACAGCTTTTCAGCCCTTCTTTGCAACATATGGAGAACAGATCTCGCACCTCATCATTGTGCAGCAGTTATTTGCTCACTCTTCATGGGTTTCGTATGGGAGTGGTGGACAGTCAAAACAATTTTTAAGCAGATTATTACACTGATACATTTTACATTATTTCTGCTGCTCCCAATAGATGGGTATGAGTCAGGAAAACATAGAACTGCTGTGTGAAGATACAGAATTGGTTTAAGGTTTTAAGGAAGTGGCCCAGACAGGAAAGATGAGAAGTGGGGCAGCCAGCACTTTATATTATGCATATACACTCCAACTGTATACATATACTCTCCAACATGTATAGGTGCTGCTGAGCTTTAGGCAGATCAGTTGCTCTGGCAACTTGAGAAATAGCCACAAATTCCAACAGAAAGACAGGCTGCTGCATGCCAATAGTGAGCAGCAAAACAACAGCAGAAGTGACAGAAACTTATTAATCACATGCATAGATGCTGCACGTTCTCATTTTGTTAGCGGGCATTGTCCTACAGCCTGCTTGCTTTCAAGTCTCTTGTAATTAAAATAAACAAATAAACAAAACAGCTATAGCTGCAGGATAGCAAAAAAGTGCTTCAGATAAATATAATGTTTCCAGTAAGCTTGGTGTGGGATAAAAATAAGACATATTTGTGATTCTAGCCTTCCTTCCACATACTCAGCTTAAGCCCATCGATGCAATTTCCCATTGCCAAAGAATCCTTAGCAAACATGTAAGTTAAAAAGTGACGCTACCAAACGCTTCAGGAAGAAGCTCATGCTCCCTTTAATTATCTTCTGCTGAAAAATATGACTGCCTTGGAACACTGTTTTTTCTTACTGTAAGATTCATTCTTACTGCTTGTCTCTTCAAATTAGTTATTTCAATTTATTTTTTTCCCTGAAATATGGCAAGGAACAAATGTTTTCTAATCAGAACAGAACTGCATTTCATTTGTGACTGTTTTGTCTCTAAAAAGTTACTTTGAACCCAGGCTGCCAGTCTACATGGAGAAATCCATGGCAATGTCCTGCTTTGCTACACCAGCACAGCTTTCTCCACATGTAAGCAAGAGACACCAAAACGATCTTTCAGGGTCTACATATGCTGTTCCAATATCCTTAAGTGCACGTAAACACAACTGGAGAAAAGATGCCCGGGGAGTGTATGTACGTCACATCATACCTAGATGCGTACACACACAAACGTGGATAAAGTATTCTGGAATGAAAACTGCTGCGTAAATGTAAAACATCTCTCTGATGTACAAGCAGTTCAATATGCCTTTCAGAATTCTCATGGGGTAAGAGGAGGTTTGAAACGTGTCCTACGTTTTCCACAAAGGATGACAATGCATTCCCTCCTCTAACGCACACCGTTTCTGAAAATCAAGGCATTACGTTTCTTCCTGAAATATTAAAGCTAAACAATTCTCTGTGCGCCATATTAGAGTAAGATGCATCAAAAAAAAAAAAAAAAGAGAGAGAGCATTAACATAATTAAAAATAAAAATAAGCATCCTACCCATTTCTGTTTATTAAGCCAAAATGTAATTATCAGAGACATGCTGTACTGGATGTTGCCTTTGCAAACAGACGAGCCCAGCATTGCAAGCAGCCTGCTTCCGAACCGCATATGCATATTTATGGGCCCATTTGTAAACATTTTATTTAGTCGATTCTCAGTCATCAGTTTCTAAGAATTTTAAACACAGCTTAATTAAATTCCATGGACTTGCAAACAATTACCATGCACTCGTTTTAGAATGCTCTCAGCAGCCAAACGTTCAGTGTGTTATTACGATTTTTGGTAATCACAAAGTGTCGTTTAATTAGGAGTTAAAATACGGGAGCCGTAACTTATCTCGGAGAAAGTAAAATGTTAAGTACGGCAGTAAATTAATTTAGGCCAAGTTGAGAGATCAGCATAGCTTGTTGCCGTGTGGGGAGCTTTCCACTCCTGCTGCTGTAGAAAACAACCAGAACTGGCTCAGTTATGGTGGCTTTGCAGGCAAGGCCAGCGCTCAGGCTGAAATGATGAAAGCCAAACTCTTGTGCAGTTGAGGATCTCATTAAACAACTCTGTGACAATGCAAGTGAACATGCAAGTGATGAAGGTCAAGGTGGCAAAAGGCTTCCGCTGTTCCTGCTCGACATCCCCTCAGTAAACAACAGTCTCAAAAAAACCCTCTAATTAAGCAATACACATTGAAAACTGAAAACTAAACAAACAGGCCGGAAGACAGAAAGTAAATGAAAATATATCAAAACCTTAAAATCAAAGAACGTGAGAAGGATCGTAATGTCATCAGCAGCGCTGAGAGCTCAGTAACACTGGTTTCCTCGCTGCAAATGGGTGATGCAGACAGGAGAGAGAATCCCTCCATGATCTGGGGCCCTTGATCCACCTGGGGGACATCTCCAGGCGGTGACGTTCACCGAACTGGTGAAAGAAGGGCTCTTCTGTAGGATTTTTCTGGCTATTAAATGTTTTCCCTCTGCCTTCGAGCAACCTGATTACAACACTCCCAGGTCTGGACATGGGTAACAAGGTTAGCTCTTCCCAGCCATAACATCTGCCTCCAAGATCTCCTCAGAGAAATAGTGTGAAATCGCCTGAACTTCTCACCTCTGGAGCCTTTAGCTCCCTTTGTCAAACAGGTTGCCACCGCTGGCAATGTTCATCATTTTAAGAATAATTCTTTGAATAATAAACATTTCTGAATTAGACCTATGTTGTTGCTGTTTGGAGATCGATTTGAAGATTTTAGAACCTGAATGAATGCTGAACACCTGAATGTTCAGGAGAAGTGCAATGTACATGTCTAAAAGATCAGACAAATAAAGCATATAGGAATGCAACAGCTCCTTTTCAAAAAGCAAGATGTAAAAGCCAGGCTTAGGAGACCAAAGAGAACGCCCAGATGGAGCAAATTATTATGCAAGCAAAGGGTATAAGCATTAAAATCAATCTTTTCAGTGAAGTCAGCAGAGAGATCTCTCAATAGAAGTGCGATGTGATAAGGAATTACGTTTCTCCATGAATAATACAGCCTTCAGAGATACAGGAGACAGATCAGTAGAAGGGAAGATAAGGGGAAAGAGTGAAGCAAAGTTAAAAACTTAAAGAAAGCCATTATCAGGATTTAACCACACAGGAAATCATAAAGTAGAACTTAGTTTTAATCACCTCAGCGTTACAACTAAAATAGTGGATTTTCTTTTTTTTTTTTTTAGCAAAATAGTTTTTAAAAAAGTGACATTCATGCAACTTTTTAAAGTCTTTTTAAATGACTGTGCATAGAATTCTAGAACAAACCACCTTGTCTCCACCTCAAACAAACTCCAGTGACCTGTGTACTCCAGGCAATTTTATGACATTTTACGGTTATGCATCCTAAGCATATTGGACAGCACTTGATAAGATACAAATCTCATGTCACTAAGCTGTGATTTTCTCTAATAGCAAGTCAGATGTTTCCTCTTGCAGCTCCTGCTTTTACATACATTTCTGCCAGGCTCTGCAGATGTCCCCTCTCCCACGGTGCATGTAACTTCGGGTGTTTAATTTGTGTGTCCAGAGAGCCTGAAATCCTGTGTGCTTGCATGTTGCAATCTGGAGGCTGACTGTCACAGCATTTGTCAAGTTAAGGAAGTTGCCTTCATTTAAGTTATCTAGGTAACAGTGCAACTGCCTTTAATGTGTAGGGGAAACTTTTATTAAAATATAAAAACAGGAAATAATCTGTCCATTTTGTATGAACACAAACACACGTTATTACCAGGACACCTGCCTGCTCGGTCTCCTTATCCATTGAATCTATTCCTCTTGCCTAATCTGACTAATTTAAATATTACATTGTAAGGCTCAGTTAGGTATGATTATGCGCTGTCTGCTGTAACACTTAATTGCTATTAAGACCTCTAAGATGAAACAGCAATGATTATAATAATACATTCATGTTATATATCTTACTGTAAACAAAGGAACATTTTGTTTCTGAATCTACCAACATTACCAGCCAATAAGAAGCAGAGTGTTACTGAGACAGCTCTTTGAGTTGTTTGCTCTTGCCTGCATTCGACTTAAGAAAGTTTGATGACATCTTTTCCAAACTGGAATGTCATAAAGACAGTTACGCAGCAAAGGGAGAGGCAGCGCTGGGTCAGTTGGTACTGAAAAATAGATTTGGGAGTTGTCAGCAAAAATGTAACACTAAAACTTGTGAGCATGAATAATAGTGCCCTAAAGAAGCATATAAATACAGAACAGAATAGAAAACAAAATATCAGTATGGCTCTATGAGCAATCTGGGACACTCTAGAAATGTAAGGACAAATATCATATTGTCAGAAAAAGAACCTGAAGAAAGTCAATATATTACAGACTTAATATAAAATTTTAGAACACACACCAATCTCATTGCCTACAGCAGTAAATGAAGTAGAAAGAAATATAAAGTCCAATTCACAGACATGGTATATTGAACTGGGAACAGGATGTAACCTAAAGACAATATTTGGAAAGGGCTGTCACCTCTGAACAAAGAAAAAGTCGTCTACAAATATGACAGATATTTCTAATACATAGATCTATATTACTTCATTTATTTATTTCATTTTCAGGGCTACCTACCTGTTACTGAATTCCCCCTACATCGTTGTAAGGGAGGCATTTCTGCTGTCATGTGTATGAAGGACAACAAAACAACGTTACATTATTCACTTAGACAACACAGACTTCCAGGCTTACTGCTTGCTCCCCCACAGCACGCTGCCAGGCACCTTGAGCACCCAGCAGCTTTCAAGGCATTCTAGACACAAGTTCATTCACCCACTGGATTTGAGAAGGAAACTGTTCTCCAGCACTGCTGGGGGCTGGGCTGCCAATAAGTAGGTTTGCCAATGAAGAAGGGATTAGGTTGTAGTACTGATCCTAAGGATTTCTTCTTTTTCAATAGTAACCAAAAAGATACATTTTTTAAAAAGTGTTTATAGCAAGATGGAGATGGTTTTGAGCAGCAGAAACTGGAGAAGAAGGAAGGAAAGAAGGTTTGAATTAAAAATTGGTGACTGTTGGTGAAGTTGGTTGCAGTTTCAAAAACAGTAACTGCCAAAAAAAGGAAATTGTGATGAACTTAAGGATATTTCTTATCTGTTTGAACACCTGAAGTAACGTGGCAAGAAAAGTCAGAATCTTTGGAGCAGCAACCCACCGCTTTCATGCTCCTCGAAATGAATGTACCAGACTTTGAGAGAGAGAAAACAAGCTGGAAGATTATGATCATAAACTGGAGTGGTGGAGACAGTATTATTGCCACTGATGGCAAGGAACAGAAATCTTATCGTAGACAGACTGGGTTTGAATTAAGTGTTGGTCATATTTCCTGCTGGATGTTTTGAAGATATATCTAAACACTGCAAGCAGGCACAATTTAAATTTTCCAAAGTGTATGCCACCAGGACTAAGAAAAAAAAAATAAGCAGTTCTGAATAATATAACTTATCTGTTAGCTCGTGTCTTCAGGAGTAAATCTTGTATCGTGTCCTACTCATTTCATCTTCACCCTCAGACCTTTCAGTTTTAAGTGGAGCCTAACTTGAGCCTTACTTGAGCTTGAGCTTTCCTATCTTCTCCCAGCAATGATGAAGCTGTGCCCTCCTCTCTGAGGAAATAGCGTTGTTGTGCTGGACCTCTCGCAGAGAAAAATCTCGGTGTTAACAAAAGCCTTTTGAAAGTGTTTTACACAAGGAGAGGGCGTTCAACAAATGAGAGAGGAACAGATAAACGATCGCCGTAGAAGATTCCAGCAAGAGTATCCAAGGAGATAACAGGGTCAGAAACCCAGCTCTTGATAGGAGCCAGTAGCTTAGCACGCTGATTTTACTCAATGTAATCTGAGTGCTCCTGAATGTAATAAGCCTTAGAGTAATCAAATAATCACCATTAATCACCTCACCAAAGGAAGAGCAGTTTAGTGGTAGGTAAACAAATATGAAAGACTCCAAGTAATTCCCTAGCAGATTTCAGTAAAACAAGACACAGACTAATGGATAAATGGGTGAATGTTAAAGGACAATTGGGAGACAAAAGGAAAGAAGGCATGAAAATGGCAAAAAAAAAAAAAAAAAAAAAAAAAAAAAGGGTGTTAATCGGGATTTCNAAGAACAATGGGGAAAAAAAAGAAAAAAAGGAAAAAAAAAGGGAAAAAAAAAAAAAAAAAAAAGAAAAAAAAGTGTGTTAACAAAGAAAAGGATGATGGACAGGTAATAATGCTATCAAAAGCAGCAGAATAGAAAACTTAATTATCAGGAATCTGTTACAAGACACAAGCTGAGAAGCATCTAAAAGCCTATCCTGCTCTCCTACGTGGCTCACTCTGCCACAGTATCCGAGCATCTCAAATCTCCCCATGCATCTATTCTCACAACACTGCTTTGAAATGGGGTAATACCACTATTCCTTTTTAAAGGACAGAGAACTGAGGAACATCGTGTTAAGGCCACGATCCCAGAGGAGCCTCTGTCTTACTTTGATTGACTCAGCCCAGATGTTCAGCTGAAAATCAAATGGAAATCTGTGTGAAAACAGGGAAGTGGATCTGAGACCTAGGCTTACCTTTTCTTAACTGAGCAAACCATCACAAAATAAAAAAACATTCTTCCCCTAGAGGGTAACAGTGCTGCACATGGAGAAAGCAGGGTGGGGTAAGGCAACACTGTCCTTTCATCAACTTCTTATCATTAATATTTTCCTGCATCACTACTCTTTCTTTAAAAAAGAGAGAGATAAAAAGAAACTTTTCAATCTACAATAGTGGCAGGACTGGAAGCAACAAGATACAAAAATGGCTCCAGGGGCACGCAGTAATCAAGATGAAAACAAAATGCAATCACAAAACACCATAGCGAAAACATCTAAAGCCCACTGCTGAATCAAACTTGCTGCTAAGAATTAAACAAAAGAAGAAAAAAGCCTCTCTCCAGCAATAACACTAAAGCCAGATAAAAGCAGCTGGGCTGTCCTCAATCCCATTGAGTAATTTTTCACACTCCTGCGTGGCAGCATCTTCTCCTGGAAGCATAATTCTCACACCCGTGGAGCCACTGCTCTCCTGCACTGGGGGACAATAGCTCTCGTGTGTGGCAGCCATAAATACATGGTATATCCACAGCAGTGGCAACCACAGATAAATTAGTGTCATGGGCTGTCCCACCCGCTGGCATCAATATCTCTTATGATTTAGATCCGCTTACCAGCTGTATCTTCTCATCTCTCATTTGCTGTTACTGCATTAAACAAACTATCACATTATTTCCCGTCAGCACTCTCCCCTGTCCCCACAGTGCTCTGGGGGATGCTTTGCTCTGGCTGTAAGTGATAACACCCCAGCCTTTGCACTCTTTTACATGGTCAGCACTCAGCTCCCCACCCCGCTGCCGAGAGAAACGCTGCTCCAACAGTTGGAGCACAGAAAAAAACAAGAAGTGCAGGAAAAAAAACAAAAAACACAAATATACCCTGAGAAGTGGTGCAAAACATGATCAGCAGACAGTGCATGTCAGTCAGTGAAACAAAAGATGGAGCTGTGTTTAACAGAAATGCTCAGGAGGGAGCATCACTAGTGCTCTAATACACGTTACAATAATCTTTCTGATCCGGCTTCCACTGAAGGCCAGAGTGCTAAGCACAAGTAAAGAGGTGTCAGCGTGTTTTAGAGCACGTGCAGAAAAGGAAACCTTTGTAACACTGCAATATTGAATCTGGCTGGAGTGACAGGTGGACACCGGAGGGTCTCAGAGCATCTGCAGTTATCAGCTTCTGCTCGATGCCAGCAACAAGGCCACCAGCCAGCAGGCTCCAGTATTGCTTCCTAGAGCATTTGCAGTAAAACAAACCAACTTTTTATGTAACTACAGCAACAAACATCTGTCAATATCAGAATGAAGCCCTCACTTTTTTTTCTTTTTTTTTTAAACCAGCATTACCTAAGCTAGCATTACTTGCTAGGAGCTGGTTAATGTGTGTTAGTTAACATATGTAGGTATGCCTAAGAATGTGTGAAAGTATTTCCTCTGACAACACGTAAGATATATGGAAATCTGTTATATGTATGCTTTTCTTGAAAATGTTACGTTTCAAATTCTTTCTGCTGCAAATGGGAAAAGAAATTTCTAATCTTTGTTGTTCTTTCACATAAATCAGGAAAGGAAAACACAAAGTACATGATTTTCTTCTGTAGAAAGCAGAGTCAGCCTATCTTATTCATGGAAAGACGGGACAGAGTAACATGTAACCTAATTTTCTCTCCCCTCATAAATTTATTTATAATTTTTCACATAGCATTTGCTCGGAGCTGAAGCTACTCAGACAGACAGGCATTGGCCAGAGGACAGACGTCTCTGCCCTGCGAGAACATCGAGAAACAAGAGGCAGTGACACGGTGCTCTGCTCACTGCCTTGCTGTGAGACACGAGCCCGACTGCCTGAGCTAAGTGGCACAGCCTGTGAGCAGGGAGGAAGCAGCTGACTCATTATGACCCTTCCACAGACCACAGTCCATCAGCAGTGGGAAAACAACACGCTGCCAGCACAGGTCCCAAGCTCACGCTCTCCCAGTAACGCCGGGCCTTCCTGTGCCAAATGAAGAGCTGCTTGTTCTTCCCACTAGGAACAGCACAAAAGGTCTTGAGAAGCCACAACTCCTGCAGAAGGGGAGCTCAGATAAAAGGCACCCAACGCCAGGCTGCCCACACAGCGTTACTGAACTGACAGGGGCTGCAGCAGCCGAGTCCTTCGTGTTCTTACAGTGCCTTTACTTTTCTGTGACTTGCAAGGACTGTTAGAAAAGTTTTAATCAGAGCTGTAGTTTGGAGACTTGAACAGTCATGGGTAAATCAGAACAAATCAAAAGCAGCAGAGTGCTCAACAGTGTTCAAAGTGGAGGCAACCTGACGTTGATCTTAAGAAACTTGAAATAAAGGCATCTTAACCCTGTCCCACCCACCAGGACTTACAGAAATTCCTTGCACACATGCTCTTCTTCCGCTAGACGTTTCCCTAGTGCAGCCTTTGAACATTAGTCAGGGGTTTCTGGGTGCATCATGGTTACATCAGCAGCTCATTCTAGCTGTGAGACATAGAACAATTCCCAAAGTTTCCTCATGAGCACACCAAGAGCACTTCATCTATTGTGGTAACGTGGTTCATGCACACCAAACCTCACTATAACTGTTCCAGTGCTTTAGAAATTATCTGTATGTATCCATGAGCCTGGGATCTCTGCTGGATCTACGACAGCTCTTCCTAAGCCTCACACTTTGCACATCTATCAGCATGACCTGGCAAAGAATGAGGAATCACCCACAGGGAGCAGACTGGAACTGGAAGGGACTCTCCATACACAGGCCGTGTTGGGATTGGCCTTTTGGTACACTATCCTCCAGAGCACTGGGGGCTTACAGAGTGCTTTTGCCACCCTGTAAAAGGGTGTTCAGGAATACTTTTGGAACAGTCCTGTGTAAGATACTCCCCAAGGGGACAGTTTGAGCTACGCCAACTGCTTTGAGCACCTAACGCGTTGACCACAATCACCTGAGGATGAGTTTTCAGTTGTCAGCAAATTCATCTGCTCCAGAACTGCCTGCCCAGAATGTTCCTGCTCTGCAGGTCACTAAGGTTGTGTTCCTGAGGCCCTGTATGTACGCACCACAGGGCTGGGTGGGATGTGCAGGGCTCCTCTGCAAGGAGTCAGGTCCCAGAAGTGCTCCACCATGAACAGCATAAGCACAGACAGAGAAACTTCACATTTGTAAGATTTGCTCTGTCTAATGAAGACCTGTAAATTTTTACAGAGGTTCGGGGAATAAGCTCTGCTCCCAACTCTTAGCCTTTAAAGGAAGAGGTCTAGAGTTCTGCTTCAGATCCCCTTTTGTTCTGAGGGAGTATTTCACTGGGATATAGAGAATGTATAGAACCTAGGGTTTAAAGAGTAAAAAGAATGACAAAGAAATCATTAGGAAAGTAACGCAGAAAGAAGAATAACAGCTCAAATAAATCTCATTTGAAAACTTACTTGACAGAGAAAAAAGCTGGGAGCTTCACATAAATAAAAAGCAAAGAAAAACGCCATTAAATCCAGAGCCAGAAAAAGGAACATCTATGGGAAGAGAAATTGTAGCTGGATTAAGTTCCCTTTCCTTCAGGAAGACATACTTGCAAGTAGGCTTTACATGAAAAAGGGAACAAGCATAGAATCATATACTGAATATACGGTGGATTTAACACCAGTGGTGAAGGGGAAGAAGTACATTCTCTAAGAAATGCATTTCTTCCCATAGTAAAGAAGAAAGCCTGAGATGATTTCCCTATCCCTGCTGAAGGGTGCTACTTTCTAGGTATGGCTATGAATTCTTTAAGAATTGCATTCTTGGGTCACATCACAAAACACTTGCACAAGTGGAACCAAACCCAACATGCTTACCTCAATTACATGTTTATGCCAATTACCTGTCGGACAAAAGTTAGTTATTGTCATATTACATATTGCCAGGGTCCTGCTATTCTAACCCCAAACACTCCATTCCTACACCTGGTTTCCTTACACTACACTTTTCTTCTAGTGACTCTGACCTTATCAGCAATTGAAAGAGTCAGACTTTTCTATGGCACTGTACAGTAATGTAACTGAAAAGCCATGATTTTTTTCTGGATTTATGCTGCTGCAAAGCAGAACGAGTTCTTACCTCAGATCCAGGAAGAGATATGAAACTTTCTGCAACATTTTTCTTAAAATAATCTTTTAACTAAGTTAAAGCAAGGAGGAACAGCTGGCCATTTCTCTCAGTTTTATTAGCTGAAGAAAAAAAAGACTAAAGAAAAAAAAACAAACTGCATTAAAAATAAAACATAAGGAAGAAAAAGAAAGAAGGCTATAGAAAGCTGGCTGCCATCCCAGGTGATCCTCTGCTCAAGATTTAGTGACCACAATGAGAGCTCTGATTGTTTTAATCTGCCAGCACTACTTTACTTATCTATTTTCATGGATTTTGTAATAACAAGGAACCAGAAGCACACTAATCACTGTAACAGTTTAAACTTCTGATCGATGGCAAATTCAAACTGAATTTATCAAGCAAAACATTCTCTCTGCTTGTCTTATATAAACTTAACCTTGAATTATTTTCTGAGTTGGCGTCTCCCTATCAGATCTTATACACTGCATAAATATTCATAAACATAATAAACACTGATTATAGAAACCACAGATCGGAAAAAAATACCAAAGACTTTTAAGTGAACTGCAAAGCAGAATGAGACATCTCTCACACCGCACCGACTCTGCAGCAGACACAGCTCCTTCCCTTACTCAGTCACCCATACAGACATCTCCAAGCATGGATCCCATGCAGAAAAACATTACTGCATCTTCAAATTGATACCCTCCAAGATAATTTCTTTCCTGTTTTCACATCACAGGAAAGTCAGAGGGGAAGACTTTCTTCAGAGTTTTATATCCCAACATAATGTGAAGTGTTGATTATGAAGACAGCTTGCATTTACATATTTTATACATCCGCATAAACGTGATGAGAGAATGATGAGTAATTTTTGGTCCCTCTCCATTTGATAAACTGAATTAAATATGAAGCTAGCTTGCAGGAACACAGTCTATATCACCAGGCAGTTTAGACCTGCAAAGTTTTAAGACCTTCTGTGTTTCTGCTCAAAATCAACATGTACATTTTCCAGGTCCCATGTTGTTGCAGTAGATGGCTCTCCCTGACAATCCTTAAAAATTAAGTGTTCTGATGTGATGCTTTCTATAGGTTTTAGGGGGGAAAAAAAAAAGTATTCCTGTTGTTATCACAATGGATTTTAAGTGCTTCCCTGTCCTCAAGTTACTTTTTCAAGGTGATCATTAACCAGCCCTATAAAATCAACATATTCTTATAGGAAACCAGTTAATAGGTTGTGTAAAGTTAACAGTGTTTCCTCAATTTTCCGGCTGAATTCAAACCTGCTTCAGAGTGATTTGTAGCATAGAGTACGACGTCTAACAGCTGCCTGTTTTAGCAGATATTATTAGCTTTGAAACCATACATAAACTCCTAGAAGGTCAGAGAAGGATAAAAAACTGGCAGTAAGAGGCTCAAGTGAAGGTAAATACATCAAACAATCTCTTTAACACAGGCACCACAATGAGTCAGTAGTGTCACCTCTCCTCTGCACAGTAAGTCAAATCTAGACAAGAAAACACTGATTTTTTGAAAGTTGGGGGCAACAAGTTTTGTGAAGATGAAAGCAAAGGGAAATGAGGAAAAACAAAGCAGAAAAGCTACTGGCAGCTTTGCAGCAAATTATGGAACGTGACTGCACTAAGCAGAACGCTCCCATCTCCAGCAGCCTTACTTCAGTAATCCCAGTACTTCTGTTTGGGAAATAAACATCTGTAGTGATAATTCCAGAAGATCTTCACTAGAATTATCTGCTCTGAAAGGCTTGTTACAGGCACTATGTGAATAACCCCACTTCCCCCATGGCTCCCCTTTGAGGCTTTGCTAACACGAAGACTCAAATACGTCTGCCCATAAATCTGCAGGAACAAATAGTGCTCATTGATCTCTGAGCTGTTTCCATAAAGGCTAGAATTTCCTGTGGAAATTTCTTTAAATCTAGGGCTAAAGGCTGAGGTCTCTGAGGCCCTAGCCATAGCCTGGTTATCTCAAGACAGTCCAGCAAGCCAAGCATCACTCCTCAACCTGCCCTTGGGCCATCATGCCTCTCCTCACCAGGTGAGAGCAGGTGCTCTCCCGTTCTCCCATAAGCCAGTCAACTTTTCTTGAAAAAGCCACCACAGATGTGATACCACTAGGGAGAGTTTTAACTCATGTTGCAGCTTCTGCTTTATTCGGACTATGGAAAGTTTATGGTTTTGACCATCCTGTGAGTTTATGGTGTGCTGCAGGGGAAGGAGGTACATCAACACAGACAAAATGTGCACTCTTTAGCTGGATTGGACCTCAAGTTGTTATCACAGCTCTACAAGCAGTAACAAATAACCACGATCTTCACTCAAAAGACTTTCCCCAAAGTCAGGAATTGTTTGTATTTTTCCTGCAAGTAGCCTTCAATTTACAATAACACAATTCTTACGGTGAACTCAGACACCAACTGGGTAATACAAAAAAGGAGCCTTGATTACTCATATGCCCTTAATCAGCATAGAAAGGTCAGCTTTACATTTGCGTGAAGAGTCCAAATTGTAAATGAGTATTTGTGCAAAGAAGACAGAAGTCTTGAAAATACAGAGAGTTTTTTATTCAAAGAAATAACTATCCTTTGGCAAATAGCTTCCTTCAATTTTTCTTCTATTATTTTGAACAGTGTTGTTGAGTCCACAGCAAAGGATATGCCGCAGAACTTATATCACTCTTCCATCAACAACAAGTCCTTTTTATCAATGCATATTACAAAGGAATAGGAGGAAGAAAACATACTGCTCTTTCGGTAACAAAGCTTTCTAAACTCAAGCTGAAGAGATGCACTTAAACTGAGGATATGATGCAGTAAAAAAAGCCCATTGAAAATCCCACTTCACTTTGAAAAGTAAAAAGTAACCAAGCAAAAATCTAGACTGCATAATTTCTGTTGGCAAATACTTCTATTTATTTCATTCTTAATACATAAGAAGGGATTTATTTGCCATATTTGAATTTGATTTCAGAACATTAAAAGCAAAGTACACTGAATTATTTAAGCTTTAATGTATTTCCCTGAATGGAACATGCTCTCATGAGAGGTGAGTAAAAGAATCGGTTTACATTGCACAAATGGACAGTAGTAAACAAAGATTTCCCTAAACACAACACATCAATACAACTTACAATCTTTGGCTTTAAACAAACTACCATAAATCTGGTTTTCTTATTTTGGATAATGTAAGAATCTTGTAGCTGAACCATAATACCATTCAATTCTTGTGCCTGAATAATTTGGATCGTTGGGAAGGCAGCAAGAAGCATCTAACATACGGGCAGAGAAAGGGAAGAAGATTTCAAATGATTAATCAAAGCTAGGAAAGAATAATAAACTAGTTCTCTGATACTTTGAAGAAAATTCTGGATGCAGTACAAAGCAGTTTCAGTCTCTCCAAATTCAATTGATAATACCAGCACAAATACTAAAGTATTGTAACAGTATTTCAGAGATGAGGACAGTATTCAACGAGTAATAGCACACTCTTTGGTTCTCACCATATGCAAACTGAAGACAATTTATGCATACAAAGTCCTATTAACCTGAAATTGCCCAAACTCTGTCTTTTGCAGTCTTTACACAGTACTCAAAACGCATCAGCGCAGGATGTGAATTTTATGTCAAAGTACTAGAGAGGCAGTAAAGAATATTCAGTCAATAAAATAAAATCTTTGTCCCCGATTTACAAGTCAGATATTTGGTAAAGCTGCCGTGATGGGAGAGAGTTATAATTATTAGTGCCTTTCCCTTCAGGGGTTCAGAGATTTAATTTGCCAAATGTCAGAACTCTGGTATGGGTCAGACCTGACATTTTTAACACACAAGTCGTGGCGTATCCCGATGCTTTGATTCCTAAATCAAACCATGCTAATCAACGTACAAGACACTATTAGAAATTACATTATCACAAATGATACAAGAGCACTACTCCATTTATAGATTGTACAGCTCAATGTGTTGAAGGACGGCCGTCACAAAAAAATATGACACAGTCTAAAATACTTCTGGAATCCAACCAAATGGCGAGCAAGTAGCCAAAGAGAAGGCAAAGGACAGGACAAATTGATGAGCCCAAGATCAGATGTCCCGAGGCTCCCTGCAGGGCATCTGCTTAGAAAGGCTGGTGGAAATGTCATCCCCCTTATTACAATGAAATGATTCTTTTGAAAAGTATTGAGAAAGGGCAGAAAGGTAGGGGGTTTCTCAGCACACACTGATAACTGTATGCAGCCTGGATTCCTGCCACCAAAAGTAAATGAAGGAGATGAGAAATGGTCTCTGTACCTAGAAAATATACGTGCACTGTGGTCTGCCCCAAGATGAGCCAACCAATAGCTATTGACGCATAGTCAACAAGACAGTGCTGAATTTCATCACGTAGGATGCTAAAAAGCAAATTTAAAATTACAAAGCTATAAATTCCATACAGGAGTAAACAGCCTGGAACCTATCAGTTGTACACGTGTTTAGGGATGGCTGAAAGAAACATTATTACTCAGCAGCTGTTGCTCTGAGGACATTAAACAGTAGCAGTTAGGTACATGGTTTGCACAGATGCTTCGGTGAATCCTACCACTGCCTTGTTCAATTGCTTATTGTACGAATATCTTCAGGATACCCAAGCCCCAAATTATTACAGTATAATTTCTTCCAGGGAGTAATTGAATCTTGCAGTACTAAAGAAAACTGCAGAGAGAAAATACAGCAAAGACCAGCAATTATTCAAAGAAAAGACAGAAGATTATTTTGAGCAGTCAACATGTTCTGATATTCCCTCCCATGTAACTGCCACTGGAAACTCATAATATCCTGAGGTTAACTCAGGAGTCACTCAAAGTTCTTTTCACTCCTGTCACAAGAACTCTGTTTCTTTCTAGATAAATGAAAAGGACATAAATTCACTGGGGAGATTCTCTCTCATCTTTTTTCTTTTATTTTTAATTCTTGTTTTCCAGTAGCTTTTGTTTCATGAAACATCCATTATTCCCCAAGTCTAAAAACCGTAAGGAAAATCTTGCCACCTTCTGATACATCATTAATGACTGTGGTTCCTCTGATGCAAAGTGGAAAATCAAAGAGCTTTTTCTTTTTAAATTAATAAAATACAGATACATAGAGAAGAGCAACAATGACAAAAACTTGGGGAAAAACCAGCGTTAAGTAGGTTTGCTGTCTTAGTGTTATGATTGCCTTTCTGAGGTTTTGGGGATGCAAGCACTCTTAGGGGTCTTTGAGTGTTCCTGAAGCAGGGAATTATTGTTATTTCACTGCTTTCAAGGCAGTCATTAAGATCCCATTGTTCTTTCTATTCACATCTCAATCTTTACCAAAAACCTCTCTTTTGGCCAGAATTGCATTTTAACATCAAGAACAAATTCAGATATGGATATTCTCTTTAAACTGTACCCATTATAATCAAAACTTTGGTAATTTGGTTGAGTTGTCATCGGTGGTAACTCCATGCACCCATTTCCTAGCTTTTTTGGCATTTAGATATACAGCAGCATTTCTGGCAACCCGCTTTATTGGGAGCAGGCCTTAAAAGACAAATAATACTTCTGTGATTTGAATGCAGGTTAAGCCATTAAGTATGGAATGGTGATGCTACATTAAACCAGTGTTTTTTCTTATGTCACACTACAAACAGCGTAATACGAAAAGATGCACCAACACATTTTTGACATATAGTCTATCCTGTGGATGGAACATCTAAATTTCATAATTTCATATGAAATTTGTTAATTAAAGAGCTATAAATGCAAATTTCTACTACAAGCAATTATTAGTCTGCACCCTTCTAACTCATTTCTTCTAGAAAGCTACCATGTAGAGAAGAAACAATCTCTTCCTCAAGACAAAAATGTATTCAAGACTTATAGCAGCAGCCAAAGCTCTCATATACAATAATATAGTCAGAATTTTTGCCATAACACATAATAAAAAGGACACTGCTTAAAAATTGCACTTTCCATGAAATCATTAGCCTTATTTAGACTACCCAGTCATGCACTAAGAGGTAGTTTTCATAATTTTGGAAATATACATATTCATTATTCTATCTAAAAGTGTAAATACAACTTCCTGTTAAATCAGTGAGACAGTAGCTCCTAAGACAAGCTGCTCTGCACCTGCAGTAACCAGTGTTTACCAGCAGCTCAAGTTCTTTTTCAGACCTGTCCACTACTGGTTTTTAATTAAAATTTTTATATTATATTTTTAATTTTTTTCCTTCTTACTAACCCAATCAGTTGTGTTTCTAGATGCAGGATGCTGCAGTACCAGCTCTGAGCTGTGATTAGCTGCACTCTCCTCTCTGCTGGGCTCCTCTGTTCAGCAGCATTCAAGCTGTCTGCCAGCAAGGAATTGCTTCTTTCCTTCCTCCTCCAGTCCAGACAAAACTGGCCAAACATTTACATGAAAGGAAAGAGAAAATAAATTTTTCAAACTGCTGAAGAAAAATGTGTGCATGGGTGTCATAAAGCAGAGACAAAAGCAGAGACAAAAGCCACATTTCTAACAGATGCGTTACTCATCCTCTTCTCTCACCGCTTTAACATTTCACTTCGTTTCAAAACTGTATGAAAAGGTCTTTTTGCGGAGGCTACAGGTGTAACTTTTCAAACCTTTTCAGAAGCCATAAACTCAAGGGCTGATCAAGAGATTTCAGAAGGCTGTCACATTCACTTCAATGCTCTATGCAGTTGCATATTCCTCCTGTGTTTGCCAAGCCAGAAGTGAGCTTTCACTCTGCTTTACACTCGGTGACCAGCAGCCGAGCCGTGATCTCCATTCATACCCCTACAGGCAAGTATATATATTTAATCAGATGTATCCATACTTGTGATGTGAGATAGAACTCGGTGCTATCACAACTGCAATGTTAAGCCACATTTTGGATGCTCTTGTACATTTTCCTGAGATTATAACACAAAAACATCCCCCAGAAGCTCTTTTACTCTGACCAGGGCATCGTCCCCTGCTCTGTCCTCTCATCCTTTTCTCTTCTCTTGATAAATAATAAAAGGCCCGGGTTTATTACCAGCTCTGGTAAGACCTGATGGACTATGTGCCTGTCTTCAAGGCTAAAAAAGGTGTAGATTTTATTTTTGTTGTTTGCTTCTGTTTGTACCTTGAGGTACTCAGAAGATATTGTCTCAAGGTGAACGCAGAGCAGATGCTGGCCCCTTCATTTTTACTATAGACAGGGCTGGAAGTAGCTTTGTCCCCTAGCGGAAATAAGCTCAGGATCTTTACTGGGCTTTTACTTTTGAGCAGATGAGCGAGAGGACTACACTAAATGAAGGAGAAAACAATCCCAAACTTTTTATCTCCCAAAACATTACCTTTCTCTACTTCCTAACCAGGAGGCTTCCAAATTCACAGTGGCATCCAACATAGCTAAAGTAAACCAAGCACTATCATGCACCTACCAGTTATTTTTTTGTATTAATAAATAGCACCAATTCTGAAAAACAGCAAGTCCACCAACAACACATGAAAGAAGCTTGTCACAAAAGCCTGCATGCTCTGAACTGCCACGAGCTGTGCTGCAGCTCGTCATAGCAAAGCGTTTACCTGCAAATCTTTTCATTACTCGTATTGTCCTAGAAAGGGTTATGACAGTGGCCCAGGACATGGGCTTACTGAAGTTTGGAAAGCTATTCAGATTGCAGCATAGGAGAAGATTTGGTGTTATTACACAGACTAAATTTGATCAGCAACAATAAACTCTCTCTCAGAGAAGTGCAAATAGGAGCTAACACAACAGTAACTGAACTTACAGAAAACATGCCAGAGCACAGTGAGGTGGGGAGGAAGGAAAATGTGATTAAAGTCACCTCTATTTAATCTTTTCTGAGGAGGAAAATGCAGGTAAAATAAACTGTTAAGAAGAAGGATCAGATGAAAAGCGATTCCACTCAATAAATTTGCCTAAAGGTCACTTATAGCAAAAACAGATCAAAAGCAAGAAGGAAGGTTTTCAAACAAGATCAGTGATATCTAAACCATGCCAGAAGAGGCTGTAGTTATACCAATTTCTGCATTTCTTTTTCATCCAGAGCAAACAACTTCAACAGTGTCCTTGTTGTTTGGATGTGCACAGTGTTGAACACAGCAGCAGCTGCTGGTGGTGGGGAGTTCCCAGGCTTTGGTCTGGGAGAGCTCACACCAGCGGGCACCTCCACTGCCTTCTCCAGTTGTGTCACTTCCAGACACATTGCTTTAGCCACCATTAGCATTCTTAGCCCCAGGCCTTAATGATATATCCAGAAAAAAAATAAAAATAAAAAATACACTCTCCCCAATCCTTCATTAGACTTTTTTTTTTTTCCACAGAGAATACATGAGCATTGTCGAGGCTAAGGAGTATCTGACATCAATCTAGGACATCCAAGCCATTGCACATCTAACTTCATTATGAGTCATCCAACTTTAAAAAAAAAAAAGCAGCCTCAACAGGACTACTTGTAACTGACATTGCTAAATGCAAGTGCATGAATAAGGGATTGCACAATCAAGGATGCAGAACATGTAAGCCTTCATTCCAGATGAGATATTCCCAAAGAGGAGGACGTTTCAGGTCTCAAGAGGAATAGCCGCAATCCACAAGTAGTACAGTCATTGGGTTATTTTATTATTTTTTAAAATGCATGTGCTAGTCTTCTGAGTATTTTTGTGAGCATGTCTTGATCTCAGTTTCCATTAAAAAATTACTATTGTATTCAAAGAGTCTAAATCAAGTCCAAATTTCAGTATAGCAGTTAAAAATCTCACAATCATCCCTGAATCCATCAGTTGTTCCTCTCTCAAATCATTACACAAATCTATCAACAAATGCCATTGCATTGGTGTAGAGTACGTTGCAGCCTGCTCCAGATCTTGTTTTAAATGCACAATGCAAAATTGTTCAAAAAAATAGTTCAGCCATTCATTAAATAGTGAACAGCTTCATTTTGAAAGTGAGTTTTATAGCTTAATATTACATTGGACTGCAAAGATAGATTAGCTTGAAATTTGTTCTGTAATTAATTCCCTGGAGAGAAACCTACTTGCATGCAAAAAGAAGTCTTAATTAATGGCCAAATATATTTCAATTGATATATCAGCTACTCACAGACAATTGTAGCTTCATAATTTATTGAAATCCAACCCAGCATTGAATACCTTCTTTACAATGTAAAACAAAGCTATAGATACTCTTCCACAAGTAAAGAATTATATTCTATTTGGACTTCAGTAACTCACTAGGTATCAAAATTGATATTAGTCTTCAGATTAGTTATACTGGAGAAAACGGTTATTAGTTTATCATTATAAAAAAAAAAAGTAATGGGAAAACACTAGTGGATTTTGCTGAATTACCAAGCTAGATGAATCTTGAATACCTCCAAGGAACCATCTTGTTATTTTTAGCAATAGCGTTCTCACCCAAAAAAAAAAAAAAAAAAAAAAAAAAAACATACATTAACGTTATGTTAATGGACACCAAAGTTAATGGAAAATAAAAAACATGCAGATGAACTAAGGCTGTTTAGTAATGGGGCTACCAAATACAGAGAATCAGCCATCCAGGTGGTGAATCTTCACACCTCTTGCTGTGTTTCATACAGAGTCCATCAAGTAAGGGACTTCTAATGTAAGACTGCTAAAGAGAGGCATTAATAAACTCAAAACCAGTGTCCCCAGGAGACTGAACATCAGTGTTTGTTCATATTTTAGTTAGTCTTTAAGAAAAGTGAATTGCATTCAAACTCTGTAACTATATTTTTGGATATAGGACTTCAGACTTCTCATAAACAAAAAGGTATGAAGGGGACCTACCTTCAACTTGGAAAAGCCCAAACTTTACAAAGTTTTACTTTATAGAGAGCTGCTGCACAAATCCTGTCACCTCCATTAGTTGAAGTCGATAACAGATAAGTGACAGTTTCCTTGAACAACTGAAAATATTGATTTGATTCTAATACCCAGGAAAAAGCTGACAGTGAAGTCAAATGTGAAATTGGGTAGAACAGTCTAATGTGTTAAGCAATGAAGACTACTGGCTTACAAGGGGAAGGCAAAGTACAGATTCAGGCAAATGTTGGGCAACGTCATCCTTCTATTGACTTTTCATACATAGGCATTATACAGAATCTAAATTATTGCAGCACATATGCCAATCTTGTGAGTGATGCTGATTCAATTGATGTTTATCACTTAACACGAGGCATCACATTAAGAATTTATGTTTTTAAATTAAAGCAGAAAATTACTGGACATTGCCTTAGTGCTTATTCAGTGAGATCACACATTGTCCAGAATCAAGCTTACGGCTACCGATGAGCATGTAACAAATCAGATTAGGGCAACAAACTCACTCAAAGCACTGAAGAAGAAAAAAGCTCAGTTTGAAAAATCACATTCCCTGTTGCATCTTCAAGAGCAACGCGTTCCCAAGGTTATTGTGTTCCTACAAAAATCTGTGCAAATTCTCAGGTCCAGTCGGCATCTTCTCCCAAGGCTTTTCCTGTGCCATGTATCAGGATGACACAAAGGATGCTACAGAACATGTCACTAGGTAGGCACCTGCCAGTCTGCAAGCAGGGACTTTAAAATGAGTTAGAAAAACTAGCTGTAAGAATTTGAATTTCTGCCATATCTGCCTACTCTGACTTTTTATTATTTCTTGGAATATTGCAGTACAAATGAGTCCTCTGGAATATAAGAAGTATGAAACAATCAGCATAGTACCGCATACGACTGTTTCTAAAGAATTTTAAAACCAGCTGATAAGACTCATTTTGAAAGAAAATAGTCTTGCTTTATAGTTAGAAATTGATTAAAATTTGAAAAGAAGAATCCTGAAGACTTCAGTTCCCTTTTTTCCAAGAGGATTCCCACTGCAGAGAGCATGTTGCACTACATACCAGCAGAGACCGAAATGAGCACAAACTCCATGAATATTTATATTCCATCTTGTTAGGCACCACACAAAGCCCCACCACGCTGGAAAGACCAACAATAATGGAAGTAGTAAAATATAAATCAAGACCTGTGTTTAACCAGTAACTGTGAAAAATAGATTTGTTACCAGCATAATTCAACAGCTACATGAAGTAAACGAGGTACAAGTCAATGCTGTAGCCGCAGATCCCCCAGCCTTGATGTGCTGGTATACACGGAGGGCTCAGCCCTTGCACACAGCGATGAGCACTGATGAGCTCGCTTGGCCCAAGGCAATGGGTAAGATAAAACCTCTAACAGAAGAACGTCAGGCAACTTATCTCAAACTGAAAGGAAACCCAAAACACACACATGGAAGTCTTGATGTTTATTTTCTGCTAATTTTATTTCCAAATTTTATCAGTCTAACCTCACCAGGCACGCATTCTCCAAAATGCCACAAGGAAAGTGGTGTCCAGAGCACTCGAGAGACAAATGACCCTGCTACAGTACATGACTAGGATTTGAAATGTTTCTTTGCAGCCTGAAGAGTTACCATGTAGCGAACCACAGAGTTTAAACTGAGGTAAACGTCCAGGCTTATGAAGTTCTCTCATTTTTCTAACTGCGCTTGTTCTGTTTGTTTGTTTTTTAAAGACTTTTCTACACACAGATGGACATGGCACATCTTGGGCCTGATTTTCAGACAAATTATCTGTAATTTCATGAATTTGAACATATGCTGGAAAAACATCAGCTCCTGTCAGGCTGAGTGCCTTTTCTTTCAGCAACGGAAAAGCATTAGAAAAAGAAAACAAACAAAAGTAAAGTATCTACAGACAGCACAGGCTTCTATTACAGACAGCCTCTTCTGCAATGTGCCACAGATTCCGTTCAAAGAATGACACCTGCTTTCATCAGACATCAGAGTCCAACATATTTAAAGAGGTAGAGTATAGGAACTAAATTATAACTTATATAGTTAAATATTTCACAGAGCTTCCATATTTCTCTTTTGTCAACAGAAGATAGGTGGCTTTCCAGAGAATATTCATCCAGACTGTCACTTGAAATGTCTCTCTTTAAAAATTAACACAAATACTTAACTTTCAAAGATGTTAGCATGTCATTACTTGTCACATAAATTGCAGAGCTAGATACTTGCAGGGGTGTGTTTGAAGACTGCTGCTGAGCAACTTTCAGCGTTCATGAATAAGAGATAGGACCTTCCATATTTCATTAGATGCACGCATACCTTCTATAGTTATGAAAGAAAATCATAATGAAAAAAAATTTTTTAACATATATACCAGTCTATTTCTGAAGTAAATGTTCGCTTTGAACAGAACTTTAAATGAATTGTGTCAAGGCAAAAGCCCTCAGTCTCAGTCCAGGGGTCCTTTTACCCACGGACATCTTTTCACACCAATCAACTGGATGAATGAGCTCCTTTTTGTGATAATGTAGGCTGCAGAATAGTCAGGAGTATCTGGAGGCAGACGGAAGCCATCACTGCCTGTGCTGACTCAATTGACAGCTGGAAGCGTTAGAGGCAGGCAGAAGGCTCAAGTGTTTCATTTTCCTCGTTTATCTTTCCCATAACATCAACTGTGGAATTAGGATATGCTGGCAGGTTGAAGTTGCAGTGGACTGACTTGAATTTGCTCACAATAACACACTTTGCATCAAAACCTCCCTCAGACTCCACAGGGAGTCATTTCCCATCTTACACGTTGAGACACAGCCCCGGTGGGAGCACAGACTCACTGCATCACTGCCCAGCTGCCCCTGGCAGCCAACCCACCTGCTGCTGTATGTCCACGTCCTGTGCTGCTTCAGGGCTGACTTTTGTTTGTTCGATATCTCTGCATTTATGAACTAACACACAGCCACCCTTCCCAGTTCCAGCTTTTGCTAAATGAGAAAAATCTCTCCGCAGTCGTAGCATTGCTTCCACACACATTGCTGTTGGGCTCAATTTCCACCTTAGAAAATTGGCATTCATAGTCTTATACTAAAACTGCTACCGGAATTCAGGCATCTACAAAAATATTACCCGAGGACAGGACAATCAGCACATCCACACCCAGCACCAGGAACAAGGCATTGCACAGAAATTCCAGGAGAAGAGTTTGGGAGAGATTCTGGAAAAAACAGGATTTTCAGTAATGTTTCCATTAACGTATCAGTATTTCTTCATCATCAAGTTGCAGGACTCGGTAAGATCAGATATGTAGAAACGGTTACTGCTGAGGACCAAGTGCTCGCACTAAGCGCGTTTAAGGACACGGGGAGAAAGAAGGCAGCCACTGCAGAAGAGCTATGGTCTGCACCCAAGGAGCGAGCACCCCAGAGCCCACCCTGCACCCCTACCTGGCACCAGATGGCTGCACACGTTCCAAGTCTGCAAACATCTCCTGCTGCTTCCCTCAATCCTTCAGCTTCCAGGAGCGACCCCAAAGTGGCCTTTGCATGGGGACCACCTGCCCACATGGCTCCATTTCTCTGAAGGAACACATCCCTGTTCTTGCCTCCAGGTTCTTCTTCACTCAAAAACTTCTTGCTTTTTGTCTCTCACTTGTGAACTTTCCAAAAAGCCTTCGGTAACCTTAAATTAGAAAGGTCCTAAGAGCTAGGCAGCAAGTTTTCCTCAAGGGACATCTGCCCTGACAGCAGCATAGTTAAACAAGTGCAAAGCTGCAGGATGCAATTATTCACAAGAAAAGTGTTTTAAAGTGTTTTAAGCCAAAGAGATATGAATGCATTTCAGTTTGATACCATAAAATGACTTGACAATTTTGAATTTGAACTGTGAATCATCCTTGCATGGTCCTCTGAGTTAAATTCTCCTTTGTTCGAGTGCTATTCATTAAAGGCAAGTGAGTCATTAGGTATGGTCCAGCTTTCAGGCAGGAGAAGAAAGTGGAAATTCCCCACTGCAGCTTATATTGTCAGGATCAAAAGGAAGAGTCTGCTTAAAAGGTTAATACAACACTGAAGAGAATTTTTTTATGCAATTAAGTGGATGATAAATTGCTACTGATCTGTGAAGATGCAAGAGACAAAGTCCTATTGTAATAATTGACAGCAGTTATAAATTAAAACTAGTTTATAGCCTTAGCTATCCAATCAAAGCTTGAAATTGACAGAAGATACCACTCACTACTTTACGGACAGGAAAATGTTCATTTATCTGCCTGATTTATCAGTGCAACGCGCCCATCTGATCCATGCTCCACCTGATTTATCCTAAACAAGTGTATTGCTCAATTCTCTCAATTTCCTTCTTTCTACACTAAAACATGTAGCTCTGTAGGCTGTGTAAAAAGCATACTCAACGTGCCATCTGCACAAGGACCTTTCTGTTTCAAGTCTGAGGCTGTCTGTGCCTTCACAATACAGACCCATCTTCCTGCCTCCTGAAGACAGTAGTGCAACACGTTATGCACAACCAAAACAGAGGTTTCAGCTTATGTCCAATGCCACAACACTACGGATGAGCATGTTCTCCTCCTCACCCAACTGCAGCAGCGCACTCTGTGTTCTTCCATCAGACAATGGATAGCACAGAGAGAAAAACCACGTGTGTGAAGGTAGCATAGTTATGACATACCTTATGCTTGTCAGGAAATACTCACCATTACATTGAGCCCTTGAACACAAAGGGAGAGCCAAATTGCCCCCAACTCTTTTTGAAATTCCAGTCCATGCAAACTGAGTGCTGTTCGTACTTGCTATACATCACGTAGCACCATCAATTTATTTCCAGAATAATATAATTGATCTGTCAAGGTGCTCAGTACATACATGAAAATGATGGAAAAATGCAAAAAGAAAACGAGAGAAGAGAAAAGTATTGTGGGAGAAGAAACTCTACAAAACAACAATATCAAGGTTTTTTGTTTGTTTCTTTTGTGCGTGTGTTTGGGAGGGAAGGGGCTGTGTAGAAGCTATAAATTCATTTCTCCTGAAGTCAATGACAGAGGACTTGGCAATATTTTTCAGGTCTGTTTTCAACAGTAACAGCAGACACAGACTATGCTGCTGCACAGTAATTTCATTAAATTAATAGATCTGTTTCTCTAAAACTGCTTACTTCTCTGAAGAGCCGTATTGATCATCCAGAGGAGATTAAAAGCAGTGGGAGATAACTGACAAAATATGAAGTGAGACCCTTAAAAGTTGAGTTTGTCCCCAGAATACCACAGCTAGAAAAGGAGATATAGGAAGGGGTTTATTCTATTGCCCACACACACGTGCCTAACACCTTGCCAACCTCATCCAGGGACCAGGCCCCACTCCAGAAGGCAGCAGGACTGTGTTAGTGCTATTAGGTATGCAGCCCAGCACGGGTACTTTGGGTAACTCAAACAGTACTAAATGCTTACATGCATCTGAGCTAACTGCTCTCAGCATCTGTAACCACAACAGTTCCTCTGAATTAGGAGCAGGTACACTGATTCTCCTCACCTTATTGCATGGATACAAACACAAAGTAAAAACAAACTGTATTTGCATACAGCCTATCACCACTAGACCTTCAATGCCTTCGTTTTGTAGGGTTTTAAATTAACAGTCAATGCCTAACCCAATAAAATACCTGAAGTTCCAGACAGCAGGAACAAAAGACAATACTGAAAATATTGTTTACAATCAAAAACCTTTCAGAATAAGTATTCTTTTTTAAAAATTATGTGATCTGAGCCATGTGGTAATCAGCTTAACATACAAATCTCTATTAAATTGTACATGGAAACAATTCTTGGAGCAGAATCAAAAAAATTCTCAGTGTGTATCTTGTACATATTCTGCCTTGTGGTTGAATCCCTCTCCATAAACATGCAATGGGCTGCTCACATCTGATGCAGCTGAAGAATAGAGCATCTGGTAAAGTGAAAAGTAGGATCACAGTGTTGAGCTTTCACATTGCAACACATGGAGATGCTCTCATACAGAGAAGAACAGCAGTATTTCAATCAGTACCAAGTGGTATTTTCCTTAATGCTTTTTAAAATAGCATAGAATGCATAATCCTGTTGTATATCAACACAAGGAAACAGTTTATTCTTTCAATTAAAATGTCAAAGTAGTGAGAAAATGCATTCCATTTCAGTGCATGAAAAATTCAAAACAAAATCTTTCACCTGCAAGAAATATATATAGATATATCTTCTGGTTAGATTCTTAGAAGCAAGCCAAGCAGATCTGAAAGTCCATTTTTCACAGGCAGTCTCTCATCCACTTGCTAAGCCCTCCAGCTACCAATACTTAGGTCTTTGACTTATTTCTTTGCTCTTAAGAGACAGCAGCCAGCTGGCCTAAATTGAATATCCCTCCCAGCTGGTCAACGTGCATGCAAGTACCTGCTACCCAGCTGGACACTGAGCTTCAGGCTTCAGCCAGGAAGCAATATGCTGTCTTCCACTGAGCTAGTGGACCAGGCAGCAGAAATCAAGGAGGAAACCACAAGATAGAAGTGAAAAGATGTTTTATTCTAGAAAATGAAAAGGCACCCCTGCCCACTTGGGCTATGTACTCTGGCTGAAGGCTGTTGGTGCACAGAAGGATGCACAATCCATCTGTGCTTCAGTACTTGGTGAGACTACATCATACACAGGGCTGAGGCAGGCTGAAAGCTAGAGGCATAGAACCCAAAATGTTGTGAAAGGCATCTCACCAGCCTTGGAGGTGCCTGCCCAGTCAGAAACAAAGCCCTTGTCATCATGGCTTGCAGTCCATAAGATAATCTAATTAACCCAACAAAATCTTACTCAAATACGTCAATGTACACCTCAGTCTCAACCTACCATGAAGACAGAGCCCTAGGGTCACTTGCTGATCAGAATTACGATTTCAGACAAATTCCATGAAAGGATTTAGGCAGGACTATATTTCAGATTGACTCATGTAACTTGGATGCATCTGCTTGTAGGAGCATTCTGCTCCAGGATGAAATTCTTGGCTTCAAGCTGTACTTAATTTTCTTGAACTACGAGGGCAGGAAAGAGAGGGAAAAGGATGTTTGACACCTTATGAGGAGGGTTATTACTAGGCACATACCGAGTAGGAAATTACTAAACTGATTAACAGAAAATGCTAGTGAGTGAAGTGAATCTCCTGGGAGTCCTAAGGAGGAATTTTTTTTTTTTTTTTTTTTAACATATATACCAGTCAACCAGTATCAGTTGCATCACAATCTATATGTGCAGAAATGTACCTTGGTTTTTTCTTCCTTCATTAGAATGTGTACAGCTTCAGGAGGCTCCATTTTCTGCTCTCATTACGGCCATCTCAAACTGTCAAATGAAATCAGACAGAGCCATCCTCTGGTGCTGCTGCCATAAGGAAAACAGCTTCTTTTGCTACATCTGTGGCTGCAGCTCAGTCCCTATTACTCATTTACCTCTTCATAGCACAGCCACATGCCAAACAATTTACACGACATTAAAGCATTTTATTCAGTGAAAACGAAGAGGTTAACAATATGTTACGGAAGAAATCAAGGAGTGTGAAAAGCCATATGTGGACGTGCAGAATTTCACTTTGCATTAGGGGTGATAGCCTGAGGGCAGGGCAGACCGCAGAGGAGACAAGGAGAAAGGAGAAGCAGCTCAGAGCATGACCCTTGACTATCTGTTTTCTGTAATAGAAGTTAGCAGGCAGCGTAGGCACAGATGAGATTTCAACAACTGGTTTGACCAAACCCATCAAGCTGGTGGAAGATTGGGCTAGGAAATCCTGCCAGGTCACCTTACAGGTTTAGGTCAGGAGGATCAAAAGACGGCTGAGACAAGTGCAGACCTCTGAGTTCTTGTGACTGCGTGCAGCAGGTACAAACTTGCTGCATGGTCACCCTAGGTCCAACAACGAGGAATTAAATTCAAGCTGAACTCCCTGTACCAGAATTTCTTGTTCAACTCTTAACAGCACGTTTGTAATTCTTGGCTCATTCCAACTGCTAACTCGGAGCAGCAGAGGCAAGAACGATCTGTTCATCTGTGGGTTACAAAGCACCCTGATGCACCGTGTTCCGTCTGACCTCCACAGCAACTGCCTTGCAGGTGTGGAATCACACGTGGAATGTCAGCAAGAAGTGGGACAGAGTGGAGACACAGGTCCTATAAGGCTTACAAGAACTGCTTGCACTCGCTTGGAAACAACAAGAGGAATTACTCTTTATCTCGAAAGAAAATTGTGAATCACAAGTAAGTTTTCTGTTAAACACAAGATTTCTTGAAGTGATAAGCCTCCAACATCAGCACAACTTCTGTGGCAACAGAGAGCTATGAAACGTATAAGCCACAGCTCAGAAAAGCCACGTGGTGTAGACAGAAAGACAAACAATTGAGATGCACTGGATTCAAACATTCATAAAAGAAAGTTTCCCTTTATAATTTTTTCAACAGAAAAAGAAATTGCAAAAGATATTTGGAAGCAGACTAGTCACCATGGGAATAGCTTCTGGTCCACGCTTACTCAAACACGAATCCGTTGAGATTCACAGACTTCGTCTCCTCTTTTTAAGGCTGTTTTCCAGAATTATCATGTGCAATTTCCATGTACATGATAAAAAGATTATGAATTTGCCTAAGAAGGTATTCAAGTAAAAATGAAGCTACCATATAAAAACTTCAAAAGATATTGTGTAAACTGGAGTAGAGTTGCCACTATTACTTCAAAATTCTTAACAAATATAAGGGCTGTAGAGTGTAAAAGAAATGTGTCTCAACTTGATACAAAACAAGTATTTTTTCAGGTTTTTCTCTTTTCTTGTTCAGCATATATAGGACAGAAGTTCTGGTAATAAGTGCTCAACACCAAGATGCAATGATGCAGAAGCCATGAAACCGAAGATATGAGTTGCAACAAAAAAGTTCTACTAAGATTACCACTTTCTGCTGAAAAAAGACCTGAATCTCTCTGTGTTAATTTCTAGGAAAAAATGCTACAAGTTCAACGAGCAAATAGGGATCATAAGCTTCTAATTAATGTGATGCTTCTAATATCAAAAAAAAAAAAAAAAAAGAGAAGAGACAGCTGATATTTAAGAAAAATAGAAGAGATTATTTCTGTGCATTTCTGATAAATTCGGAGCAAGTCTATGGAAATATTTTCAGGGTTTCTATTTGTTTCACTACGTACTTATTAATAAAATAAAATCTATCTTTTGCCAATTTGGCACAACTTTGTAACTATGAGCTTCGAAAACAATCTATCAGGAATCGAGTTGTGAGGCATTTCATCACCTCTTCCTTCAAGGGCAGCACTCCCTGTGAGAGCCCTCTCCTACCTTCTTCCCTTTCGTGTCCCTGCCATGCTCAGATCAGAGGTCAAAATTAATTCCTATTCTTACCTAATCCACCTGAAATTCCTGCAATTCTCAAAGAGACAATTTAGGAACTGACAATTTAACAGGAGTATTTGTCAACACGTCACTTCAGTCCTGCTAAAACCAGCAGAGCATCCCGGAGCTGAGAGCATCATAAATCCACTTATGCACTCATCCATCCTCCAATCTCACAACTGATCACAGCAATTTCAATCTTGTCAGAAGGTTTTTCATTACAGGTGATTTGCATGCGGCTAAAGTGCACACCTTGGCAAGTGGCAGATCGAAAGGCAGCCAGCCTGAGGTGGAAAAGGGGCTGAAAATGTGCACCCTCCATAGAAAATACTGTCTGCTGCTTCTAACTTGGCCCACAGGGGAAACAAAAAAAATCCAATGGCACATATGTCACTGCATTTATACTAAAAGTCCAGATTGGGTTCATTTCACACAATTGCACAGTTTAGCTGCACCTATTAAATTATCAGACTTCCAGACATCTTCCTTACACCCTCATAGGCAGGTACGTACTTTAAAAGCACAATGAAACCTAAATATTTCAAAGACAGCAAAGTTTTAATATCCTGAAATTATTACTCTATCCCAGCTGTTAATGTTTTTTTTAGTAAAAACCCTAGAATTTTCCAGATACTTTGTCGTAAAAAGGTCTCATACCTGCATACAAGCTCCTGATAATTAGCTATACATGGCAACCAACGCATTAAAATGAAAGATTTTAATTAAAAACAAATACATTCCAACCCTCAGGAAATGAAATTATCATGTAGAGAAACAACAGGGAAAACAAAGGATAAAATCATTACCAGCAGCCCCTTTCACAGATGGGCCCTTGTACTTTACCAGTTTCTGCAAAACGCTTTGGAGATGCTCAGTGTTACTTTTATCCTTTCCTTACTTTTTCTTTTGGTTAGTAACATTATCACGTAGCCTCTCATCCCCAAGTCTAGCTTTTCCCATTCATCGTTACTCTTTCAGCCCTCTGGATATCTTCTCTTTTCTCACGCAATCGTGTACATCTGACCTTACCCAGACGCCGTCTGATCCCCCACAGCCTCTCGCCTGGACTCCAAGGCCACCAGAGACCCTCTCACATTCTACCATTTCTCTTGACATCACCGAAACCACTGTCACCAAGACTGACATCTTCCTTGACAAGTCTCAGCAGAGTAAATAGCCTTCTTGATAGCCCTTTAGAGTCATCTTCACGTGGGTATTTTGAGCGACTCCAACTTGCTTTGATCAATTCAGCGCTGACTCGGACACGTGGCAGACACCCTAAATTCAGGGCATCCCAGACAGCTTCTGATAGGCAGTGACAACCTCCTTCAGTGGAGCTCTTTGAGGACAGTTACCCCTTCTCTTCAGATAACTTCAGAAAGCCTGCTAAGACTGCATTATGTCTCTATTAGTGAGTTATTTAACCAAAAATATTTAGCACACAACATACAACTCTGCAAATCTTGCATATCGGAGTATACAGTGCTGAATTCTGCAGTGGCTCTGCTGAGCCACTATTTAGATTCCAGCCTGTTGTCATGAATTAACTTTTCAAGAAGGTATTAATGGTCCAGCCTCTTGATTTTTCACTTTTCAGCTCTGTTGCCTCTCAGCCTTATAAGCCTATTACTGGATTGCTTCAAAACCCATTTACCTCTGAAGCCTAAAATTCCCAACTGTCAGACAGAAAAGACATTTAGTAATTAATTTAATCCCAGACAAGACATCTGTCAAGGCAAAGGGCAGAGTATACAGAACATTCAATATTCATCTTTCAGTATTTTCAGAAACATAACATTTGATGAAGAACATGCCAGGCACAGCTTCTTAGGGTTTTCTCCCACTTACTAGAATTTTTTTTTTTTTCCCTCCAACAAAAGGAAAATATCTTGTTTGATGCATTGGTACCCAGGTGAGGTCACAGCCTAAAATATTTTGTGTTCTCACCAGTAACTCATACTTGCTGTTACTGTTTTGCAATGAATCAAAATAGCTATGGGATCTACTGTATTTCTGGGCTCTGAAAGAGTTCGCTTTCACCAGTTCCTGTATTTTAAGTAATTCCAACAAATTGATAGCAGCCATCAGAACACCACACAGGGCCACCCCATTGGAGTTTGTAGCATTGGATGGAATTTTACTGTCCATCCTTTGGAATTTCAAGGCTGGAAAAACATGGCAATTTAATTGCAGCTGTCCTCAGCAACATCACATCCTAAGCTCTATGCTCGAAATTCTTTAATTTATGGCTTCCTATGATCTGTTACAGCCCAGAAACTGCTGAGCCAACCTCTCCTGATACATTTGGAAGGCAAAGCATAAATGAAAACATTGTGAACAGCATAAACACAGGCTACAAGTCAGTATTTTCTTTAAACTGTCTGTGTTGGAAAAAATCTCAGTCACATACCTTATTAAAAGCCTTTGGGACACCATATTTGCTTACAACACCTATTTCTTAAGTGAGAGAGCCTGATAAATGGTCCTGCATCCTGCCACATGACCTTCCTCCATGGGACACCGTCATGGGTTAGGACTACACGCGTATCACCCCCAGCGTACGCTGGAGCAATTGAAAACAAAATCCCTGAGCAGTTGACAAGATCTGGCCCTGCTCACAGGGAGCTGCTCTTTCAGGCAGGGACATCTACCATTCGTCACCTCGGTTCTTTCCTCTGCACCTGTCAAGGAATTCAACCTTCTGCCCGCTTGCTTTGGTGACAAATTGAGTTGCTACAGGCGTTTTGGAAAGCATGCAGGATTTGCAGAGTCTTCAGAATAGAGCAGAATCTTTCAAGCAACTGGACTTCTGGATGCCCCTCTAGATTCAGTAACTGAGGTTTTCTTGCTACATAACAGCTGTCACCCTTTGATTAAATAACACAGGAAAAGTAGATACTGGAATTAGCAGGACAGCTAAAACTTATTACATAAATAAAGAGCTTTTGAGAACAAGTGTCATGATCTAAAAGACTTCCATTTCCCTCATTTTCACAAACAATTTCTACAAGTATTATACAACCACCACAGAAAACAGAAGACATTTTTTCTCTTCCGATACCTGAAAAGAGATGCAATTAAGAATCAAAAGTTTCTGCTTTGTCTTTGTCATAATCCCTAGAGTTTTCCCAGCAAAGTCAATGCTGACCTGCCCAGAGTCTCTATGCAGTCTGAATCATGCAATACTTCAGGCGGGATGGGACCTTTGGGCATTGCCCTGTCACCCTGTTCAAGCAGTTCTGAGCTTGGGGCCTTGTCCAGGCAGGGCCCGGGTACCCCAGCACCATCTTCCAACACATCAGGTGTCCAATGCCCCCAAGAGAAGTGAGGCTGCCGCAACAACTCATTCCGGTCTTTAAAGGCTTCATTCATTTTCTCCTCTTTACCCGTGCACAGCTTCAGGAGATGTCCTTCTTTGCCTTTCATCTGATTTTGGTCAATAACTCTCAACCACACTTCGGAAAATGACCAATGGAGGCTTTAAAACAGCAGCATCATCAAAAGAGCACATTTTATTTCCATGTGTCCTAACTAGCCTGTGATCCTTCACTGTCTCAAAGAAAACAAATAATTCCTTCCGCTCTTTCAAACATAGCCATTCCAAGACTGTATGTTGCATCTGCTAGGCATTGCTTGGAAAGGCAGCCTTCCTTTTCATCAGTGCAATTTCATTGCTGTAATCAGTTGTAAACACTATATGCCAGCAGACCTCCGGCCTGGCGTCTGCACTCAAAGCCCCTCCAGGAGCCCCCAGGGACCCAGGGCTGCTGGCACAGTGAGGCTCATGGTGAATATGATGAAGCACGACTGAGTGTGTCGACTGTGATTTCATAGCAGATGACTAACATTGCTACTGCAGATAACTCCAAGTGCCTGGAAAGGTCGATCCCTCCACACACGTTCCACACGCAGCTCTCCACGTTGTCTGAGCATACAAGCACGCACAAGCATCTTTACATGGATACATGCATATGCGAATAAATAGTACAATGTTCTGAATTATTCTCTTTTGGCTGAAATTCAGACTCCTTTTGGTATGTAAAGGGCTAAAAATCATGGAAATTTGAGAGAAAAATAATATTCCTTTGATCACTATGAGCAGCAGTTTTAATGGCCTCCCTTATTTTCACAAAATGAGACCAATTATTTTCTCAGATATCTTTCATCATAATCTAAAGATGCTAATAAATTCCTACTTGCCAGATAAACCAATCATTTATCAGCCATTCATTTACCAAGGCTTTGGAAGGACTGTCTGTCTATTTTTATTCAAAGCTATGATTTCTATTTGCAATGACCATCATTTGTTTTAGGCATTTTCCTTTAAGGCAATTAGCATTTAACATGCAGTGTTAAATTGGAATAACATTCAATAGACCTTTTCTAAACTGGTAATTTATGCTGCTGTCTTGAGCGTGTAACCTGCACAAGGGCTGAACAAGGAAGCCATTTATATAAATTCTAAAAGTTTAGGCTACAGTTAATAGGTGGCTATAGAGCAAATAAAACTCACATTTCTTTAAGAAGAAAAAGTGAGCTCCTTTCTGGAGCTCACAGAAATGTTCAAGAGCCTGGATTTAAAAAGCGATAAAGGCTGTAATCTTACAAGCTCTGCACATCATGACCTTAGTGAAGACAAGAAGGGTTGAGTGAACAAGACCATGGGTTTACAGGACAAAGTTCGTCAAGGGGTGAGAATTACTCTGTTACAACAATTTTCTGGAAAACATCTTAACAAGAGATTTGTATATGGTGACCCCTGAAAGTTTTTGTGCATTGGTTTCTTCTCACATTTAAATTCTACGCTGAAATCCCCAGGGAACGTGTAGCACACAACACCACTACATCTACATTCAGAAAGCATCCGTGTCATGAACTCGAGATGATACTTCAGCAAGGCACATCCAGCTCTGCTTTACCAGTACGGTCAGAAAATCCTCAAACTACAGCCGCACAGAACATAGCTGGCATGAATATAAATATTTCTGTTATCAGCCCATGATATGGAACATACCCAGAGCTGGGTGAGTTTAGGAAAAGTAAATTGGGTATAATTAGCATTAGAAATAATGTTAGGTGAAGCTAACATCAGGCAATTATCCTTTTTAACAGCTGCTAAGTAGTGTTAATTAGCTGCTATGGACTACAGTTTTGCAAGTTCTATACTGCAATATACACAGCAATTAAGCCAAATGTACTAGGTGACATAAGAAATAATGAAAGTGTCAAAAAAAAAAAGATGATTTTTGGATGTGGGCCTTGAATTAAGATCTCAGCCTACTGTTGTAAAACCAATCTGATTTTCCAGATGAGCCATGCTGACAAAGTGCTTTCCTGTTACGTTACACATCACAGAACACCCAACAGTGGCCAGTATCCACACGTGTGTCAGCTCTACTGACACGGGATATTTGTATGGCAATCCACAAACAGACAGTAACAAAGTCATCTGTTGAAGACAGGCAGATACCACATTTTGTTTCAATGCTTTCTAGACTAACACCAAACAACACAAGCCGGAAAAAATCATGCCCAAAGGTTATTGGCGATGATGGCTTTCCAATTCACCTCCCCCACCCCCATGGAGTTTATTCTCCCCCCTCTGGTGATTTGATTCCTCAGCAACACATTGCACAGGGGCATTTTGCTGCTGCATCCAGCACAACTTGTACTTGTCTGTTTCTGCCAACATCCTGGGTACTTCTATGGATCAAAAGGATAAGTTATCAAGCATCATTAGATTCCTTTTTCCATGCTTGAAATCTAAGATTTTTTTTTTTTTTTTTACAAGCTCAATATAGTTCTCCATATCCTCGTGCTTCTACTTAAGAAGTATTCAGATATCAGCTGGTAGACCATGCCGTAGACAAATGTGTAAAACTAAACAGATCAAGCTGGATTTTGTCTGTCTGCAACTACAGAAATCAAGTACAACTTAAATATTTTTGTAAGGACAGAAAGTGTGCTGGAGAGTAAGGAAATCTTCCACAAGCGAAAAAGGAGCAGGGGGAGCTTAATTCTAAAATTGCATTTCTTGAATTCACTTAAGGTAATTTCAACACAAGCAGTGTTTCTCTTGTCGTTCAGACACAGAGTAAATTAATCCCTCTAAAGCCCAAATGAAATAATATACACAAATATCACTCTACTTGAAAAATCATTCTACTATTAAATTAATATTTTATTTTGTGGACTTTATGAATTATTTGCGCAGGAAATTGTACCACTCCATTCTTTACATACATTAATTCCAATTAGTGCCATTGAAAACTGTTGTACTCCTTACTGATATTGAGATAACCACGAGAGCAAGTATTTGAAGAACTGGGGTAGGGGGCTCCTTAAAAAAACTGAACTTAAACTCCTTGGAGATTTTTATCTATTATTAAGATAAATAAAGGTTGTACTGATCACCGTTAATTCAAATTCTGTATGTTCTGTATAATTCAAGTTCTGTATGTTTGAAATGCAGTTTGTGTGTTCTCCACAAGCATCTGTCTGGAATATAATACAGATATCCTTTTCTTCAAAACTTCATAATTGAGTGACTTAAATATACACTCAATTTTGTTTGAGCCAACAGGAAACACCATTAACGTCTTTACTATTGTCTGGTGAAATACAAGGAGTGGTTTTTAAGCTCAAGTTACAAAGTTAACTGATTTGCAAAAAAAATACAAGAGCCAATGTGTCCAGATTTGGGGTTTGCTGTCAAATTTTCTAAGTTCTTCCTCCTTGCTTTCTGCTAAGTCATTGCTCACTTGTAAATATCCATAGCAGACATCCCAAAGGATTGCTCATGTAACCCACTTCAGTTCTTGACGCTGTAATTTTCTTTCCATGCGGCCAAAGCTGACTCACGTAGCACTAACTGTAAGTGGGTTAGATGAGCATGGCACCAAATAAAACAGCGATAAGAGATGTGTCTTCATCTTTGGCTCATGCCTGATTCATTGCTGAGTGGCATGATTTAACATCCCGTGAATTTTGAAGCGTGGTGTCTAGACAATAAAGCTTTACTCATTTCACTGTACCCTTATGTATAATACAGTAACAACCACTATAGCCTTTAAATCACCTTTTCAGTGAGCAATTTCAGTGTAACAACAGGACTGGCCGATGACTGATGTCATACACAGCAGGAATTCCTCATGAGGAGGCTCTTAATATCCAAGTGAACGTATTTTATTGAAAATAAGCCTTCAGAGCCTGACTAATTTGGTCAGGTTGCCATCTGAGACAAGCACTCCATTTTGTTCCTCTGCAGCTGTATTTCTCCTCACATTTTGCTTTCAACCCTTGTTTCCAAAAAGGCTTTCCATCACCGAGAGATCTGCACAGACATCTTCACCTCTGCTGGCCATTTCAGCAACCCTTCAAGGAGGTTTCACAGAGACGAACGATTTGCGCAAAGGAAATGTTTTATTCATGTTTGAAAATGACCCAGATGAAACCTAAAATAATAATTCACTCCTCTGTTTTTAAGAAAAAAGGCTACAGCTTGGATTCAGCAGTAACAGTTTTTCATCATTGCTAGTGACACATCATTTTCTCCAGGATCTATTCATACCTTGTCCATAGAGTTGGACTTGAGTACAGTAATTTTAATACCCCCTTTACCATGAAGGCTTTAGAGAAGCTATTTTTAAGCTTTATACTGAAACCTTCACACTGTTTAAATCTATATGTACATAAAGCACATAAAACAGGTTAACAGCTTCTCCAGCACGAAAACTAGTGCTTACTGATTCTACTAGACACACAAATGGCATCTGCCAACTGGTTCATGCAGGGACCCTCCAGAACTCAAACCAGAAGTGTTTAAAAGCATCCAGAAAATCTTGTTTCCACTCAGTCCAGCATCTTGTCCACCTCACCACGAACCTGTACTGGATGTCTAAATACCATCAGGTCCTTGAAGCAGCACTACAATACAGCTGTACTGCAGTAAGGACACACCCCTTCCCCTGCTTGTGTTTGCTGTTAAACATTCTCACCACGCTCAGGAACCACGCTGGGAAAAATAAACTCTTCCCATATTATTAGTGGAGGAATTTTACCTGAGTTCTTAAAATTATCTTCACTTTAACAGCAAATTTTCATAGACTTTATGTGCATGATACACAAACCCCATCCTAATCCTCCACAGATATTAAAATTAGTCATTGTCATGTTTTCCTTGAGGTGGCATGGTCAAAATTGAAGACAACACTCTAGATGATGGCAAAGGAAATCAAAAATAATTTAATGGCATTCTGTTTGATATTCTGTTTTTCTGTTTTTCCAGTCTAAAATTTTCCAAATTTCTAATTTTTATTAATTATAGCTAAACTAGACAAATTGTATCAATAGAAAACTCTGTAAGATTTGGATTCAAGCTTTCAAGTATCCTGAGAGAAAGTCAAGCAAGGAATTCAAATTCAGACTAAAATCCAAGTTACTGAGCATATCAATCAAAATCTGATTTGGGGTTACTTTGTCTCCCCAAAAAGCTCTTCATAATTTAATAGTTATTGTGGCATCAAAAACCCAAACAAGTGAACTGGAACAGAGTACCTTCCCAAAACCTTTTTTTTTTCCCCAACTAAACTGTACTAAGTAAGGTAAGTAAAGCTCTACTGTAAATATTGTCTTTGTCAAGTTGTCATTTACTAAGACAAAATTTACAGAAAAGCCAAGCACTTTAAGTTGCAACTATATTGGTAAAATGGCTCCAAGTACATGGAAAATAATTCTCTCTCCCTCCACTTCCCCCCAAAACCAACCAGAACGTCACTGTAGGTTTTATCCCAGGGAGGATATTCTGTCCCAGGACTGCTGCCTGTGGTATGATAGTGGTAGAGCCACAGGGAAGCTCAGACCTAGGGAAAAGCTGCAGTGGCATAGGAACACCTCAAAGTTGAGTTTAATCCTTGTTGCACCTGTAAGTACATATACGTTGACGAAAGGTGCTGAGCAGTTTCTGTAATCCCTAATTATTGTGCTACTGGTAAAGTTACTCATTGTAGCAAAAAAAGTCTAACAGTCGATGAAACAGTCTTTGAAGCAGAATAATTATCACAAGATTGATTTCATTGTAAAATCCAAAAAGCCCACAGAAGTCCCACTATTTATAGGAACACATCTATAACCTCCAGACAGGATGTCTATTTATTATGATTTCACTCAGAGAGAAAAACAGAAAAACCACATGGATCCAGGCACATAATTCAATCACATCAGTCTCACTGTGAACGATCTCTTCAGAAACATTTCCTCACTCAAAAAAAAGCCTCTAATAAACAGTTCAGTATTGTTCAGAAGTCTGTAAGGAGGCCCATTCCTGCAGCTTTATAGGACGTTGGTTGATGCACTTCAGCTTTGGATGGCAACTAATAAGGAACATAAAGAACTGGGCAAGCTGCACACAACTCATGCTAAATCACACTATCTAGTGAAACTCATTAGGTGAGAAAAATGCCCAGCATAGAAGTGAAAAGGATGATGGGGTATGAGAAGAAAATTGCAGTATTATATCAAAAAGATGGGTGAAAACTAAATGAAGGGACTAAAAAAGGGTAAAAACTAAAACCCCTGCGGCTATCCTGTCCCTTCTCCAAAACAGTAATTCAGACAATGTAAATTATGAAATTAGATACAGATACATCCCAGAACAGCGCACACAACTCTGAGTTTGTGGAGGTTTGGAGGGTAAAGACCAAGTCTTGGGGAGGTACACCTGCTCTGTATACACAACGAGCTGCTGGCACAGAAACCAGTGCCAACAAAACCCAATTACTTGGGTTTTTCCAATAAGTTTAATAAGATTATCACTCTAAGTAGAGTTACAGATTAAGTGCTAATTTATCATAAATTGCTTTATGTTTATTTAGTCTTATTTATAGCTACAGCCCCAAGTTTAAAGCAAGTATTAATCTATGGGTTACGTTTCTCAAGGAAGAAAAAAGGGCACGTGCTGACAAGGAAGAAAACCCTTCAACCTTACGGATAACCTAGCAGTAATTTCAAGGTATGCCAGTAACAAGTACCTGGCTCCTCAAACAATTGCTGATGGGAGACTGCAGCACGGAAAGCGCAGAGCATCCATGTGGAATAATCCAGAGATAAAACCCAAAGAGCATCTGCTGGCCTCAGTGTGTAGATATATAAAGATATATATATAGGGACACTTCAGAAATTGGAGAATATCAACCTAAGGTACCTGTACAGGATTTTATAGTTTCCAAGAAACATGACACGGAACAGAGGCAACCACAGAAATACCCACAGCTTAAAGCAGCCAGGTCCTGGGGTTAAACGGAGACGCGTTGCAAAGCTGCTCTTGAAACGTTCAGATATGCTGCAAGGCATTTTCCTTAAGGAAGCACAGGGATTATCCCCAAATAAGTACATACCTTCCCACAGTGGCAGACAGATAAGGGAGATGAAACAGAAGCTACCTGGACTGCGTGCTCCTGGGCAATAGGAGCAGCACCACTCGAAGCAGATGCAGCGCGGGCTTCGCTCAGTGCCACAGGGACCCCTGTTCACATACAGCACATCCACAGTGGGGTTCAAACACGGGGAGAAAGAAAAGGTCTGATAGAAAAAACCTGCACAAAGCCACGCTGCTGTGCGAGTAGGCACAGGCAGATAGCCCATGGTCATCCTCATCTGCACAAGAACACACGGCGGAGCTGGGATTCAAGGTTTGGTTTGAATAGATTGACCAGACTGAGCCCACAGATGCCTTCACTGTGATGTTCAGTCACATCTGCAGAAAGCTTTCTTTAAAGCAACCTTGATTCTGCAAGCTGCATTATTTCTTCTTCTAAAATTACCTGCTTTGCCTAAAATATTTTGGTACTCCTCAGACACGTAAACAAAAACATTGAAAGAAGTAGTGCCTCAAATATGCAGTAGAAAACATGAGGAAGCAAAGAATTCTTCTCCTAGGAACTCAGCATTGATGTTTATTAAGAATCAATAGGAACAGTCCATCAGAGTTGATGTGTGCTGTCGGGTATGAGGACTAATACAGTAAAAATGAACATCCAAACACTTCAGGGGGTAGGCAATGGAGGCGTTTAGAAATGAACATACGTAATTATTTCAAAATGGTCATTACAAATCTTACCCTGAACATATCACATATTGTGGAAAAATAATTTGACTGTTTTAATAACTTCAAGAAACAGACAAAAATTGAGAAGCACAAAAATCATTAAAATCCAATAAATACCAAGTTTTTTTCTTTTTACTTGATTTATTTCAAGTCAATGTGCCTCACTGCTAACCAGTAAATGTCTCGGAAAATTAAAGTAATTGCAGGAATCAGACTTAGAAGGGAATTTAAATTCAATCTCTTATACCCAGAATATTAATAGCAAGAAATTCTTGAGCCATAGTTAAGTTTATTTCATGCCATTAAACACTGGCACTTATTTTATCTGACATTTAATTCTGTTCAGGCAGTAGCAGCTCAGTAACTCAGATGATAAGTGCAAGTGTAAATATCTAAGAAGTGGAATTTACCTTAAGTCACTGAAGTCTCGTTAGCCTGTATGAAATTTAGGAAAAATGCCAATAAAATGAGGAAAAATGGGAAATCAGTTCTCACTCAAATTCATTATGCCAGATAACACCCATGTAATGGGGAAAAAATGGCTTGTGATGTTCAGATCTGCAAAATAAAAGAGTTGTCTGGATCCATACAGCATCATACCGGTACCCATACGTTACGGAGATGAGGGGATTATCTGGGACATCAGGGTGAAACTAGGGGGAAGGAACATCATACGGGTGAAACAGAACATGAGCTGCTTGCTGTGGGATGGAAAAATCTCAAATGTGATTTTATATGAGTTCAGGTCTAAGTGTCTTTCCCTCTGAACAGTAGACTTAATTTGATGGCAAACTGTGTTCAGAATTCAGTGATTATTTAGTAGTTATCTTTTACTTACTTGGATTTCTTAATGAAGTGAAAAATCTTTAAACTCAAAGGTCTTTAGATCCCTGATGAGCTGTTACAGATATTTCTGAGCTAATTTCACCACCTTGACCATAGCTACTGAAATATAAATGGATAAGATAATACCTATAGATCACACTTTGTCACAGAGCCCAGCAAGCCCCAGATACCTACCTCGCTCAAAATCTGTTCCTGGGAGACCTTCGCACATCAAGGTTTCCTAGCTCCAGAAGAGCTCCTCTGCCTTAGGCATATTTGATAAATAAACAATTTCGACAGCAATGTCAAAACAATGACAAAACCTACTAAATGGCATTTGGGATGCTAGTGCCCTGTTTCTAAACAAGCACAGAAGCAGCAGGAGCATCCCGCACCCTGCGCGTTGACGCACACTGATCTTTTCTCAAGCCTATGACGACTGAGCAGCACAGCACCTACCCACTGCCTGCTTGATGCACTGTCATACTCTAGTCAAGTATCATCAACCACAGAAGAGACAAAGAAAAATACAAATCAATTTTAGTGCTTCAAGTACCGTAAAATTGTCCTTTGTTATAATGTTTGCAAAACTTTGAGATCAGTTCAACGACTGGCACTCCAAGACCTGCTGCAACAATGCCGAATTTTTCTGCTTTGATTTCTCGAATTTTTTTTCCTCCTTCTTTGGCATTTTCTCCATTTCTTATTTAACTCTTTTCAAAGCTACTATGAGTTTCAAGTCTAAACCCAGCCCATCCTAGTACGGAAGAAGAGTAGAATTCAGTGCTAGGTGAACTATTTCATCCCTACCTAGATTGTAGCATGGGAACCTGTGCCAAACCACATATTCTAGCTCCTCTCTCTCGTCTTTCTCATCTCTTCCCAGAATAAGCTATGAGACCATCTGCCTTACAGGCCCAGTTCCTTACTTTTAGATTTGCCCTAATTCCCAGTTTGGATAGGCAGGGATACATCTCTGTTGGTGTTTCTATATTTTTAAGCCTTCTTAAAATAACATAAGTCATTCATCTTTCATAAAGGTAAATTTGGGTGGATTCCAGGAACTTCTGCTCTTCTGGTGGAGACAGGGTCCCCAAAGCCATCAGTGTACCTACAAAAAAGGAACAGTTTGGCACAAATCCAACTCACCTCTATTTTCACATCATTTTTCTGTAGTGTTTGCTTTTCACTCTGACTCTGAATTGCTATATATAAGCTGATTACTATGACTAAAGAAAGTGTTTGCATAGTAACTGCTTCTTAAGGTATGTTATTTAGGAAGATTTGTACAAGAACTGCTCTTACTAGGGAGAATAGGATTAAGAAATACACATAAACAGAATACAATGAAAGACACTGAACAGGATAAGGGAAGAAGCAGAGTACAACAGGCTCTGACAACACTTCTATCCTTATGCTGAATATACATTTAAATATCATTTCTTTGTTGAGAGAGTGAAATAGGACAGAGGCATTTCCCACAGTGGCCATTTAACAGCCCATTTGTATTGACAACAATTAAGATCATTTCTAGTTGGATATCGTGAACTGCATATCACTTTTTTCCTTTTTAAAATATCTAAAGAAGAGAAACACAAGTTCTCTTTACATTTTAATTAAACTACAAGCAGTAGTCTTTGAAGCATAAAACCAGTGTCTTCTGTTTGTCTTTACCCATTGTCTGTGCCCAACAGTTACAGGCACCAGGTTATCTTACAAGCAGATACTCCCTTGCTTCAGAATTGATGCAGTTGCATGCAGAACTGTTTGTTTTCCTCTGGCATGCTCACCATGCAAGACTTCTTTCAAAGTAATTCATGCAAACATAAATTTTGCCAGGGAAAAATAAAAGTATTGATGAGATGTCTAGGCTTTGTGGGGACAAGTGCTGGATTTGAGGCTTCTCATCAGGCTCCAGAAAGGGCTGCAAGAGCATTGCCTATTGACACTTAAGTGGGAAAAGGAATGCACAGGGGTGGGAGATGATAGGAGAGAGTGAATCAGTCCATTGCACCAGGGCTTTGTTAGCATACTTGCACACAGAATAATTCTCAGGAGTCCTTTGGTTGTAATTTTATATATTGCTAAGTAGAATTACTAAAAAAATGTAAGCATATTTTAAAAAGCCTAAATAGCTATTTAATTGCTGTCTGAGCAACTGCTGCACCATTTATGTCCTTAAAATGACAGTAATTGAACACAGACTTGACACGTAAGCTTTAAGAAAGCCACTTGCAAATTGTTGCCGCAGAAGGAGAGCAAAAATAGCAGTTATTTGAGCTCCCTAAAAAATGAAATAATTCCTTAAAAAAAAAAGACAAAATAATGTGAATGCTTCTTCATTTAGAAGAGGATCAGCATCTCAATTAAGCTTTTATTTTCAGGGAATTATATGGTAACTAAACTGCAAGGAATTGCTGCAGGCTGGAATGTGACCAAAGAAAAAAGTGGTTCAGAAATCATGGATCGGGCTTATGAATGGCTCCAGTTATTCCGCTGAATATTTACCCACATGTCTCATAAACCCTTCGTGGGGAACAGCAGCAGTGTTGTTTAGCTGGATAGAATCAATAGCATCCCGAAGGCTGACAGAAACCATTCTTAAATTCAGTTGTATTAGCATTGAATCCCAAGGGTTTCTGATTGTCCTTCAAACACTTGTCAAACACACCAGGAACCTCAACTGAGCACATGTGAATTGAGATGAACGATTACTATCTCCCTCTTCCTACTGATTTTATTACCAATTTATCTCATTTTGTATTCTATACACGACACTATGGGTGAACATACATGACATAGTTGTAAATTCACGTTCAACTTCCCAGTAAAAAGATATAGTTGCTTTGAATCTAGATTGCAAGTGGTAAGGCTTATTCTGGAGGAAATAAAACTTTATTGGAATAGACCCAACTCTAACCTGAAATTAATTTCTTAGAAATACTTTGTAAACAATTATAGAAATAGTGAAGATTCCAAGAACAAATATTTGTCTTGTCACAATCCCAGTAAGAGCAAAGAAACTAGATTTTAGCAAGGCAAAATCCTCAATGATTAAGTGGTACCATTCCATTGAAATGCACAACAATATAAAGTTCTATCCCTACTGAGAAGACAGTTTTAACACTGCTTTTGATCGTAGGAAAATTGAAATGTAAAACAAACTAACTAAAAACACTAATTTAAAGGAGATTAGGTAAAACTGCATTAACATTGAGGCTTCCCAGACATACAGTATTAAATTAAACTGAGTAAACTATGTTGCATCTAAGATCAGTTTAACGCTATTTGAATTCCACGTCTGGTTATTTACAATTTAAAATACATTTAAAATAAGCCAGCTTAAAAACCCACTTGGATTATTTTTCCTAATTGTGTCCACCAAGACACAAGAAAACCTGACAAAACCTTTGGAAGATCGCTGGGTTGCAATTGCCACATTGCTCTTGAAATGCAGAGCAGTGTTTCACTTTTGCTGCTGTGGATGTTAGCACAGCAATCTCCTTCCAGTCCCTCAGTTTCACCATCACTGATTCACCGATAACATGCACGTATTAACCTTGTATTTAGCAATGTGAATTTCATAGCAAAGTGCATCAAATGCCCCCCACTGGCTCCTCTCTTGCTCTCTTCTACTGGACCACAGTAACAGATAATTGCCTTTTTTTTTTTTTTTTTAGTAAATAAAAATGTTAAAACAGCATTACTACCAATCTCAACTGCTATAATTGGCTGTTAATTAGGTTTCCCCTGAACTCAACCTAATTGAAAAGATAGCAGCCATCCATCTGCTCCTCTGCTCAAGCTGCCACACAAACACACTGCAGAACTCCCATTTTTAGCTTTCTGCCTTTCTAGTTACTTACTGGCAGCCAGATGAACACCTGAACTCCTCCCCTCAGCCCCAGCTCACTCACTTTAACCAGTTACAGTTTTTCACTACAAAAATGCAAGCTGAAAACAAGACAAAGACGAGTACAGAAGAACAAGTGACAAAATTGTTTCCTCTCTTATTGAGGAGCACCACGCTCCATTTCGGGCACCACAATTTTTTGGATATGGAGTGGAAGGAGAAAGCCCTGAGAAAAGCTACAAAACATTCTGAGAAATACAGTCTATAGAGATGGATGGAGCAAATAGAGGTCCTGAATCTTGAGGAGAGATGACTGGATGGAAACATAACTGTTTCCAAAAATGAAAGAGAAGAAGTGACAAGATGGAAATAAGCTGTTTCATGCACAGTACAATATATCTTCTCAATTCATCAAGGGACATTTAAAGGAGAAAAATGAAGAAAAAATATTTGCATTGGAATAGATTGCCTGAAATAAGGATACTGTAGGGTAACTCCTACTTCCTAGAAAATTCCTTTGCTAAAGGACTTGGAAATTTCATACAAGTCTACTTAATGCTTCATTCCTCAGTTCTCAACATATCTGACCAAACATCCTCTGATGTAGAAGATTGAAAATGAGCATGTAATAAATAGAACTGAAATACAGTTGAAACAGATTTGGCTATTTCAGATCTTATCAGGTTGGTCCTACAACCACAGCCCTGCCCTGCCATCCCACAAGTACAGCTTCACCCTCCAAGCCATGGGAAGGTCAGTGCTCCAGAGGCAGAGTAGCTGTCCTTAGGGAAGGGAATGCTTTAATTAGAAAGCTGACTCATAGGACTGACTAAGGAAGCTAACTCATGGACACACAAGAGTATTATGAACTACCCACTGTGCAGTGAGTGATCTCCGAGGAACAGACTGCCACTGAAACTGGCACTGCTGACAACATCCACAAAACTGAAGAACGCACTCCATCTCAGCTTTTCAGCACTTCTAAAGAAAGAATAGTCCTGGGCTGAGAAATACTGAAGTTTTGGAGGCAGATGGGCAGCACTGTTCTTGTCCCTCTGCTGGGAGCATCTTTGTGAGCAAAATCTGTCTCCTTCCTCCTTCCAGCCCCTTTGCAGATGACTGGATACCAAATTACAAGAGAGATTCCAACATGGGAATACCATGGGTCTCCTGCAACATGAACAAGTTTGCTGGACTAGCATATCTGTGATTTCCTGCAACTTGCTCACATCCTCTGATTGCAGCCAGCTGATACCTGTGTCACAGCAGTGACAGGAGCACTATTTCTGTCAGGAAAATGGTTATTTCCTAAACAGAGACTTCTGTTGCTGAGGGCTTCTTCAATACGTTTCTATTTGAGAAAATTCAGCCAGCCAGCCAAACGCATCTTTCAGGAAAACACACGTTTAATCCAAGTGCTTTTGTCCTTCTGAGTAGGGCAAAAAAATGGATAAGTCATTTGGACTGGTAAAACACTGAGTTGCTGAAACGTGAGAAGTTTTTTTTTTTTTTTCCCCTTAAATCTTTTGTGGGGAATGACACCCAAACAAATTACAGACACCGTTCAGGTCAGCACAGTGGCAGAACCAGTTGTCATTCATAAACAATAACATTTTTCATTCTTGTATGAGAAAACAGCAGCACAATTATAACACAACTTGGAGTTCCAAAAAAAACTTAATATACAACACTTATGTAACTATTCCTATTGATCCTTAGCATTAGGGTCACCACAGGTAAACTTGGACTGAGTGTCCAAGGAACAGGCTTATGGGAATGATGCTTTAGCTCTGACACCCTGGCAGGAGCAGGCATTGGAATGATCTATTTGCAGTGCAGGCAGCCCATTTCCCATACACTTTTCCTGTGTGACTCTCAGCCATCTCTCTCCTTTGGGTGAACTGGTTTCCACCACGAGAAACACATTGCCAGGGCTCCCTGTGCTGGGCCTAGCCCATTTGTCCATGTGAAACTATATTATTGTTCATGATTACAAGACCCTTCCTCAAATTTTGCATGTCCAAATTTCTAATTTTTTCTGCATGAACAAATCATTCAGTTACTATAAAACAAAAGGATTTTGAAAAAGATGTGTGGGCTGGTAAGATTCTGTCCTGCCATATCAAACTTCAAGGCTTGGAAAAAAGTTCCACTATACACGGTGGAATTATCATGGTATTACCAAAAGATGAAACAGACTTCCTCTGATTTTTGGGGTTTTTGTTGTTCTTTGTTTTTTATTTTTAAATAGTGCAGTTCATCACCAGAAAAGCATGCAACTGTGCCAACTTCTGGCCTTTCCCAATTAGAGTAGCTATGGACAGGTACGCATTAAATATCCAAGAGAATTTTCACGTAAAGTGTTATTGCTATTTCTTCCTCAGCTGCTGATAAGAAACTTTATCTTCTCTTTTCTCCAAACACCTTTACTTTGGATTACAGATCAAGCAGTGAAAATCTCAGGCCAAGAGGTGAGTGCTTTGGAAACACATAAGCTGCTGAAAATGGGTTTCCAGAAAAACCTGCAGGGTTAATTAATGGGTTTGTTAGCACTCCTGCTGGAGCACACCAACAGACAATTTTAGTCTTAGAAAGTAATTTTATTTGTTCTAAGTTTTGTTTCTTGTTCTTTCATCTTTAAAAAAAAAAAAGAAAGAAAAAAGCAGTTTTCTATACACAGGCCTTGAACTTTGCCATTGTTTTGGACACACAGTCAGTAATCTCAGAAGTACAACGTCACTTTATTCTGGACAGCAAAGAACTAACATCAGCTTTGTACTCTGGTGATAGAAGTATCATTGAAGGCTGTTCCTAACTTAGTTAAAGTAAAAAGTTACCTGTGGAAAATCTGTTGCAAAAATAGTCTATCAGGTTGGGTGTGCAAAGAAGTAATTTGCTTTCTGACTTACCACTAGCTTACTGGAAGCAATCAAATGCATCAACTTCAAAAGGCTATTACCAACTCACTGTTGAGAAACGATTGTGAAATAGATTTGATTTACATTTTATAAAGATCTTATTAAATGAAATGCAACAAGAAACTCTACTTATTCCCCTCTGTCATTTGAAAGTATTCTCATGGCTGGAAATATTCTGAGCTGGTCTTCTCCTTTCCTTTGTCAGCAGCAGGGATCTTAATGCTTAACTGAAGCAATTAGGAAGCTGCAGATACCCTGCCTGTAAAGTATTTTATTCAATTTGGAGTCAAAACTGCATAATTTTATGGTTTTTATTTGTTATTGCTGAGATAGGCTGAAGCAGAGAAATCCAAGTGCAGAGCTTCATTTTTTTGAGCTTTCTTGTGTACAATTCACCTCCTCCTTTTGCCCAGTCCCAAATGACTTAACGTTGCAGCACGTGACCTTTGTGCTTTACCAAATCAAAACAAGCACTGCTTTGAGAAAGAGGTGGGTTTGTTGGTTGGTTGGTTTTGTTTGAATGCTTTGGACTGCCCGCAATGGCCTTGCGGCCCGCTGATGCCAACCAGAGTCTCCCTGAAAGATGTGCTGGCAGCAGCAATATCCCTGCCCTGGATGGGAATGACACAATCTCCCTTGAGTCAACACATGGCAGCTGGCACAGGTACTGGTGTGAGAACTGAAGAATATGGTATACGCCCCTGCAGCAAAAATCCAGGCTGATTTTGCTCAACTCTACAACCCTACAGGTTGCTATCTGTAATGGAAAGTGTAATGGAAAGACAGAATCACAAGCTTCTCCATACCTTCACATTCAATCTGTTCTCATGCTAGCCTCATTACAGTCCAGCATATTTGATTCCTTGGCTATGAGAGCGCAGCTCCCACCCATCCTTCCAGACAACCTGCAGATCAACTGAGGACAGCCATCTGAACTGACAAGACCAAATCAGAAAAGCTGGAAACCAGGGCAAAACACAAAGTTATATGTAAAATAAGAGAACTGACATACTCAGTCTCTCTAAGAAGAGCAGAAATCACAGAATCACAGAATTGCGGTCTTCAGAACAGTACAGAAATCCGGTCTTCCTGAATATCACTCAAATAGCTGCGTCTCTGGTTATTGCTGGGTGCCCCTGCTCAGCCTGGGGACAGGGACATAGCTTACGCAAGCGCTCCTCAAGTCACCTGCAGGCTCAGTTTCCTCCTGGAAGAGCAGCTGTGCTTCTTACAAAGCACCCCTTGCTGCTTTGTCTTTTTCATTCATAATGTATTTCCAACTAACCTGAAAATTGGATCAGGAATTTTTTTTTTTTTGAACTATACTACAAAAAGATGACCTAAAAAAAAAGTAACACATTTCACAGAACCTTAGGAGAAACACACACCAAGCCACCGAAAGTAAGCTGGGAAGTCAGCAAGCATAGTTATCTGCCTGTTCTTAGATATAATTTTATGATTTTACACTCTTTTTGCTTCAATATATGCTACAACCAATTTATCTCAAGGTAACTGAGATTTCTCTAATGTTTCTATTAAACACAGCAATAGAAGAACATCCAGAGGAGCTGGGACGCTGTATAGGAATCTCAGAAGCTTAAATTGTTCCAGGCCTCAGTAAGTTTTCCTATCAGCTGCATTTTTAAAAGCAAAAGAAAATGAAATTTCATTTTAATTGAGCTACTGACTAGTGATAAATCATAGTTATTCATGTTATAGAAATATATTCTCTGCATACACATTTATACTGCACATGGCCAGTCTACAACACTGAGGACCGTTTTCTACACGATTACATTTTTCTCAGTGGTTGCAAAAACAGAAGAGATTGTGGATGACCTGAATGTGTCCTTTGTATAGTGCAGTTCAGAGAAAACTCTATTCAGTTTGGAAAACAAAGTTAAAATCGCATTTTGCCATATGGAGATCATTAACTTCCTGTTAGGTACATTAATCTGCATTGCTACAGAGTAGCTTTAGGTATTCTTTCCCTCCAAGACTTTCTTGCCCGCTCTCCTGCATCCCTTTGGGAAGGCAGAACTGGGGCAGCTGAGGGGAGGAGGAGAGCATTGCTCTCCCCAGGAGGTGCTGGGCACACCTGGAGCAGGGTGGTGAGGCAGGAAGGTCTGGAAAGCTGTGTTTTCTTGTACGCATTTAAAAAAAACACTTAGGGCTGCTTACTTTCATCACTACAATTTTTATTCTGCATCTGATATTTTCTTTTTGTCTCTCTCACAGATTTTTCCCTAGTTTTCTATGCTTTATTTGCACTGTTTTGTTTTCAAAGATGTATTCTTTTCCAGTCATTTGTTGAATCTATCAATAGCACAAATCATTCACACCCGTGTTCATGCAGTTCAGGTGTAGCGGCACCCAATGAATTACAGCAGGAACTGCAGTTTCTCTGCCACTTCTCTGAAGGACTCTTGAGATTTTTGAGTTTCCCAAGAGTGCTCCAGAAAATAATCAGGGAGAGGGACCACGCGCCTCATTTGTTGCTTAGAGCCACACACTGTTCAGTCACACAGTTCCCCCTGCCCCAAATCACCTGGCATGCTCTGCCTACCCCTAAGTGCATTATCTTTGTGATGTGCATCTCCAAATATTCACACATTGCATTTGTTCTGCTTGCTGGAATATCAGTTTAAGAGACCAAGACGTTTACTCTTCCCTCAGAAAACCCCTCCCTGTCCATTTCATTCTACAAAGCACTGTTCCAAACAGTGCAGCCTCTGCGTTTGCTGGAGCTGGTATCAAAGATGCTTTGAAGAGCAAGTGGGAGCACAAAACTAAAGACAGCCTCCAACACAGCATCAACAGAACAGCCATTTTCACCTTCTCCCAAAAAGAGGGAAGCCTCCGGGATGTTCCAGAACATCCTACCTAAGGATTAGGAGAATCAGTTAATGCTCAGCAGCAAGGGGTAATGTTTTTCAATAGTGTTAAAGGGGAAGAGGTCTGCCTCTTCTGTGCAGAGGCAGTAGATGCAGAGGATAACAGGAAGGCCGTGTCCCTTGGCCAGGAGAAATGTGGAGTAGGGGTGCATCTGTGAGGACAAAGAATCCAGATGTTTGTCACAAAGCTGGCTTGCTCTGCATAGAACTGCAAGGCAGAGCTCTCTAGAGCTTCCATGTGAAATGCTGGCATAACCTACTGTTTAGATCTAGATTTCTATTTCTCCTGTAACTATTGTTACTTCTGTGTTACAGGAAATTATTTTAAGAGGTTTTTATATGAATGCTATTAGGCAAAACCTCCATCCTCAGTGGTGTTCAGTCATGGATGCTCAGCTGTGAAAATTAAGTTAGTGCAGCAGTTTTTCATAAGATAAATGCCTCCTCAAACATAATCAAAATCAAAACACGATCCTTCTGATAGTTACAGCTTCAGAGAACACACAAAGCCAGACTGTTTCCAACCACAGTAATTCCTCTTTACCATTCCTTTGCAGCACTGATTATCTCACAATTTCCCTTAAGAGACCAATATAATGGTATGCATACTGTTCCAAACATGGTTTTACACCATAACCATTGAATATTATGTTTTTATAAGAGATGTTTGGTTCAATTAAAAACCTTTCACTTTTACAGCTGCTACAGCAAGATTCCGTTCCGTGTTGTCTGTCACCTCTTTACTGAAGCCATGATTTATAGCTGCAGCCAAAGCAGTGAGTACCAGCACGACCTGCGTGGCATTTCTGCTATTAGGTTCCACGCTCCTGTGCCTGCAGATACTGTCTGAGGTCTGATGTATGCAACGCTCGCTGAACCTATGGCTATTAGCAGGGAGTTATTCTCTGTACTGCTTTGCTGCTTGGGCTGCGTATTTATTCCTTCAAGCCTGACTTATTTAACAATGAAAGAGTGGAAAGTTTTAAAACTGCTACTACAATTTGGGTTTCTGTATCTTTTTAACTTCGCTATTATATCACTCCTGGTATTTTTTTAATCACATCCTTTCTGTGCCAATTAAGTTGCTGATGACCCAACCTTTCCCATTTGTAGTCTTTGTCTTGCTAACCCTCCATCGATCTGCTACCTTATATCTCCTTTACAAGAAACTTAGTGAGGTCATTCATGCAATTACCCCCCCTTATTTATTTATTTAAAATCTTTCTCATCACTGATATGCCATCTGTTCCTTATATACATCGAAGAGGAACATATTTTTAATTTGCCTCAATGAGATCAGTTTTATTCAGCTCACTCACCATGTACAACAGTCTGGGCTAATTTACTTGAGTGAAGTCACCCATATTCTCTCCACTCATTTCAGCACTGTGCATTTCGTAGACTTGACTTCACTGAGGCCAGAAGCTTTCCTTTCAATTTGTATTTACAAGCTGTACAGGAAAAAAATCAAAGCTCCTCTGACCCCAGCCATACTGCTGCAAACTAGTGTGATCAGCATTTCTTGTTGCTGTTATTTTGAATAAGACAGAGCAGAACAGGTTTAATACAAGCTAGTTAGAGCAGCATGAGGGCAAGGCAGAGTGAGTTTCAAGCCACAATAGTTATTTATTTGGGTGTGAAATGCTAACATAAGTTAAGAAGCTTCTTCTCTACCACGTGAGACCTGACACAGACTTGGGTCTGGAAAATCTGAATGATCCAACATGACTCTAGAAGGCACTTGTGGAGAACCAGATAACAGCTCTACAGGTCAGCACCAGAATGTTGAAAGCGTTAAATGATGCGAGATGCGTGTCAGGAGATGCATATCCAGTTAGGATGCTTAGGAGTATAGGGGGCTTCTTCAGAGAAGAGTTGACCTTTAATTCATGTCCCCATGACAGCATCCATCTTCTCCTGGGAAGATGGGTCAGCTCCGTGTCCATTACCACTGAGTTTTACTCTGGCTTTCTGAACAAGCGAGTTGCGTGCTTTCCTCTAGCACAGGAAGAGAAACAAACCCTGGATCCTCTTTCCACACAGCGCTCTGAAGAGAGAATTTCAGAAAAGTTGCATAAAGACTGAGGACCTCTGGTGTGACTTTGTGTTGCCTTATATAAAGTGTCATCAAAAGTTTACTTTCACCTTTTAAATAGAACTTCAAGAGAAATGTTGAAAATTTATGAATATTTTTTCCCTAAAATTATCTTTTTCTAAGCAGGAAACAAGTTGCAGTGAAAGTATTTCAAGTATTTGAGGCAGCGTTTGTTCTGAAGATCAGTGCCAAACACAGTACCAGAAGTAAACAGCTATCCAGTGCTCACACCACTGCGCAGAGGGGTTTTAGTTATTAATTAATAAATTCAGATGGGCTTATTGTGAAGGAGGTGAACACACAGCATTTAGCTGCAATGCTGGGGTACCCCAGGACTAAATACCAGCTATAAATGCAAACATAGATTATTTATCCTTGAAAAGATGCAGATGAGTACAAATTCCAGTGAAAGGCACCCTCACCTGACATCAGTAGGATTCCTTCAGGCAGCCTGTGCTGCTCAGAGCTGACAGCAATGCCTGCACAACAGAAGTCCCAGCTCTGAACAGCTTTTAAGATCCAATTCCCCACGTCTTCTAAAAAGCACACTCAGCGCAAGATTGACACAAGCCATTATAAATCTTCCATTTAAAAGTCTCGATAGCCCAAGAACTTAAGGCATATTGTATTTCCTTCAGCAGCACAAAGAAAAGTACCATCTCTATCTTAGCATTCAAAATCTATTCCCACAGAGAAAACAACTTATTAGTAAACAACTAACATTTCCCACAGTGAAAACAATTTATTTCCCACAGAGAAAACAACTTAAGAGCAGAAAGCACACTGGAAAGGCAATCTGGGTTCTGTGGAGCAGCTGCTCATCAATAACACCACTTCCAAAACATGCATTATAACGACCTCTATTAGAGCACGCGTCGTATGGCGGATTACACCAAAAGCCTACGTTACCGTGACTTTGTATCTTAGGAGTGGAAATGTATTAAGCCTGCTAACACGCCGTGTATAATCCTGACACACCTGGAAGCCAGGATTTAGAAACTGGGGAGAGAAGTCTAACATCTTTATCTCCAACAGTCCCTATATGAAATAGGCCATTAAGGACAAATCTCAATTTCCATTTTTTATTCCAACAAAATTGTTTGAATAAAGACAGTCCTCAAAACGTGACTAGCAAAGAAGAGTCCCAAGTTTTGCTATCAGAAAGTCAAATAGAAAATTAAAGACAGCTGTATAAAACATGAATACACTTTTAAGCAGGATAAAAGAGGAATGAAAAACATGAATGCCAGTACAGCAAATAAAAAAAGATCAACCTGCTTTGGTCTTTTTTCAGGTCAGATATCTGGAAGTCAAAGTTGGAAACCTTTTTTTCCCTTTTCCTTTTCTTTTGGAACAGCAACAACAACCCACTGATAATTAACTTTGTATTTTTCTAGACAGGAGCTTTGCTCCCCCCAGCATGCAATCTGCACATGGCATTTCTCAAGCCACAGTTCTGAGGAGTTTAACCTCCACCAAGGCAACCCAAGGTTCGTGTGTTTGCGTAATGCGATCAGGGATGTTTACTGAACTATTCATCATTCCATTCCATCTTGTCCAGAATCACTGATTGTTTCTTGAAGCAGAACAGTTTCGAGAAAGGTCCACACACTTTTCAAACTAGATAAATTAAACTTTGAATGCACCGGCAGCTTTACTAACAGCACTGGAGACAGATCAGTAATGCTTCAGCATTTACAGAGTATTTTCTTTTCAAAACTTCAGGAGATTCTTAACTTTTTTTCCTTGGTGGTGGAGGGGAAAGATAGAGTCCCCCTTACATCTTTAATTTCCAAAGCTCTTGCATCATCCACTTTCTGGCACTCAACAGTTGCAGAGCTAGCAAAGTTGGCTCCTTTTTTCATGTTTCTGCATTTTGCTTTTCCAATTCATTACTCAGATTTCCCTAGAGAACTCTTCCCTGTGACAGACAAACCGCAGATTAGGACCTCCAAATTTTACCCAAGATCAAACCCTTCTCAGTGACACAACCACACCATATTGCTATTATTCTTTCAGGAAAAAATGAGAGCACTCGCATACTTCTCAGGATGGGGATCACATACAGTGAAGTAGAGGCTGTACATTAACCACTTGCTCCAAGTTATACCAAGCCAAAACAGCCTGTTTTTCCAGATGCTTGTGGATGACAGAATTGAATCTCTGATGATGTCCTCCCAGACCATCCAGCACTTGGACAACTGATCTGCATGAGGCATTTTTGCCAAGGCCTGAGCAGACCCACATCTCACATTCCTATTTCCAGCTTCCTTGGTATGGAAAGTTGTGGCTCTAAAGCCCACCTCTTCCAGTGCCATGCCAACAGACTGCAGGTTTTGACCTAGTAATGAGGCAGAAAAAATGGGAGCAAGAAGACGGTCTCATTCAGCAGCATGATTTATTTCACGTTGGCAGCTCCGATGGCTCCTGTGCTTTCTCCAGCCTGTTCACTTGATGGATGGTGCCCCAGCACGAGTGGCAGAGAAGCTGCAGAGGTGATGGCAGCCTGCCCTCAACTCGTGTTTGGTTAATGAACCAGAGGGACCTGCGCAGCCTTCAAGCGCAAAACGAGGAGGACTGGCTACAGGAAAGGAAGGAAGAAATCCAAGAAACAGTCAGCTTATAAAGCAAGGCTCACTCACAGGTGTGACTCCATGGGCAACTATGACCTTCCATCACTTTACAATTGATGTTGGGCAAGAGCAGAATTAGGCCTTTTATGGTTATTGTCTTTTTCCCATTATGTTTCATGTTCTTGAGGCTGAGCTTTGTTATAAGCAATATATGGTCGGGTCCTCATGCAGGCTCAGCTCCCATTAGTGTCAGAAGGAGTTACCGTACTCCTGCTTACCGAGAGGAAAGCAGACTCCCCTGTGGCAGGACTTCCTTCAAACCCACAGAACGATCAAGCAAAGATACCTGAAATTTTAAAAGCCTTCAGGCAATGATTATAGTTCTGCTGGCCCTTCAGAGGAGCACAAAGGGCCCCATTAAACAAAGTAATGTTAGCATTTGATACCTGGCAGTAACTCATCTACATTCTGTTTCAAACAAGAGCGTGAGCAGGTGGCTACCTTGCTAATCTTCTGTTTATCTCTTATCATCCTGGACACGAAACAATTACTTTCCAATCATCAAGGTCTCCAATCCCACCCACGCAGAGCCAGGAGCCCCCACCACACTCTCTAAGAGCTGCAGCAGGACCAAGAACTTTGCTTCTCCCTTCCTCTGAAGGAAACTAAATAAAAAAAACCTGTGCCCCAACATTCTACAAAAGCATCTAATGAACTCAAAAGTAGTACTTATTTATCCTTAATTTCCATTATCAAAGCGTTTTCCCTTCTTCCCCCAGAAGTACAACAGCTTTCCCCCCCCCAACATGGCACAAAAGCATCACTTTCTGTCACAACCAGAATGGGAACTACTGCTTCAGCCAGTTACACTGCTGGTGTCTGCGTGCTTTCTGTTTGGTTAACCCAAACCTTTGCTTTCAGCACCATGCTTAAAATTTACATGAGTAGGAGTTGAAATGAGAGATACTGCTGCAGACTCCCTACGCTTTGCTTACTGTCCTGGTGCAGGTCAGGTCTGCAGATAAAGTGATTAATAGTGAAAAAACATAAGAAATTGCTTTGAGCTTTATGAAAGGTCTGCCAGGGACACTTAGATGTGTTTGTGTGACTCTTGATAATTACAGCAGAGACTGTACACTCAATGTCCCTGCACATACCCCAGGAGCAATCCCCCCTTCTCTAAGCCCATACAGTGACAGTAGGAGGCAATCTCTGCCATGAGCAGACTGAAGCCTTATTCTCCAACTGGAGATACCAAATGCTCAAAAGCAGAAGACATAAAAAGAAGGTAGCATGGAAAAAACTATGATACAGACATATCTTAAAAGAAACATCAAGAAAAATGGCTGTTAGCTCTGGCAATTGCATGCAGTCTGTCAAGCAATCACTGTCCCCCAACTGTTCAAAAATTGTGAGTGTCCCCAGACCTGCGATAAAAAAGCAGAAGGTAAATGAAGCAGAGAATATGGCCAGAGTTCAAATTTGCTTGTGGAAAGCCAGCTGACAGGTTTTGCCATCCGAAAGACGCAAGGAGGCCTGTGTACTGCTTTGTATATTACAATGCAAACAGATTGCAAACAAGTTCCTAATCACCTTGTGTTTCAAAGGAAACCTTAGCTGATTAAAGTTGGCAGGACTTGTGGAAGAAATGCAGCAGTTACCTTCGCCTAGTATTTGCTGCAGTCACACATACACAACGCTTGTTTGTTATTCTGTAAGTATGTCTGTTAAAGCAGACCATGAAAATTTTGGCCAGTGACACAAAGCAAGGGCTGCTTGTTGAAGCAGATGCAAACCCTGTGTTACACAGGGCTGCAACAACACAGCTACATGCCTGCAGGCTGCTTTCAAGGAGGTACACATTAAGAGTAAGATTTTGACGTTGCATCATCAGCGTACAGCTCTGAAAGACAGGCTGTTCTGCAGCAATGACTCACAAAGCCCCTTTACAGGGCTATTCCCCCTGGTGGGTCTACAAACCCCACAGTATGCTCAAGGTACTGCAGAACTCCCCAGCAAGAGACATTCAGTCACTGGAAATCAGTAGGTTACTGGGGTTCACTTCAATTCCTCCTTTCTTTTAGATGGCACCAGCAGGATCCCTCCCACTAGGAGTCCAGAGAGTCAGTTCTGACCACGTTAATCATTTTATTCATTTAAAACATTCCCTACACATTGTTGTCTTAAGTGACAAATTGCTTAATTAAGTGTAAAATTGGCAGTGAACCCACATGCCCAGTGTTTTAGAGGGGAGAAGAGTATTTTCCCTTTTCTCTTGATTTTCAGCTTTGGTCAGAGACAGAGCTTTAGTTGGTACATGCACATCTTCTGAATTACAAATGCAGTTAACTACTAACATTTAAATTGCTTCTTTTTTAAGAAGTACTTTCTACAGCAATGTACACAGTGAAGTTGCTACATTACAGATCAAGTCAAGCATGCTTAGAAACTATCAACTGCAGCATAAATTTCCTGCCCTGTTCCTGCTCTAGCTTCTTCAGATGAGGTGCCCATTTTCACCACTTTCTCTGCTGTAACACCCATGTTCATTTAGAGAGTGGAGCTGGGAGGCTTTGCTCACCAAGAAAATCTGAGTCCACCTTTCCCGCATGCACCCTCCCATGGAGGGACTGAGCAGATCAGCGAGCAGGTCCTATGTCTCCTAATTAAGTTGTTCCTCTTCACACACAGTACCATTAGTTCTTAAGCTAAGTGTGGACATCACCATAGGCCAGCATAAGATGCTGTAAAAGCTTTCCATTAAGTACTTAGATCTAATTAGTTCTTGATAGCCCATTTCATACCAGTCTGCACGGATTTAGTCCATTTACCCTCAACTGGTGTCCTGGCCCAGCATTAGTCCATTTCCTAGTAGCTGATAAAACCATCGAGAAACAAGCACAGCTCAGTTTCCCTGAAGCAGTACCATTAAGCATTTTGCCTTCTGCACACAGGCCGAGAACATCGCTACATCCCTCCTGCTGAGCTCTCGTTCTGGGAAGCTGTGTTTAGAGATAAATACAATCAATGACAAACGTTTGCTATTTTGTATGCAATTTTACAGAACCCAGTTACACTTTTTCCCAGTTCCCTTATTCAGTATGGAGGTAATTTGCAGGAGGTGGCTTCACATGGAGCTGTCTTAAACCTCCTGGACATTTGGTTCTGTAGGCTTCCTAGTAGTTAAATTCCAGAGATGCTTCTGTCCTTTCTCAAACTACATAAAGAAGGTGCAAAAACATCTGACATTACTAGAGAGGAGAATGTTCCAAGTATGCATACTACTACCAAGCTGATGTAAAAAAAATCATTAACCTAGAGAACAATCAGAAGCTGGGTAAGATATGGTACTTCGTTGGCATTCTCTACACATGCTTTGTCATAAATGCTATTGAAATTCTTTAATTACTTTTTTGTGTTAACCATTCGGTATTGAAAGGACTAGACTTGTTTATGTGATCTCAGAGCTCAAATAGAAGATGTAATTGACATTTCTCCTGATCAAAGGAATTGAATTACTTCTGTGTTGTATTCAAAAGAATTTTTTTCATAACAATGCATCTCAGAAGACTGATTACCATAATATAATCAGGGCTTTATAGGAATGGGATCAAATGCACCTTTGCACATTATAGCGTTCAAGTGATGTTAATTATCTTGCAATGGTTATATTCCATTTTATGCTGTGCAGCTTTAAGAAAAAGGTTATTTATATAGCATTGTTATTTGAACAAACCAGTTTACTCAGTTGTTGAAGCATTATTCAGACATTGAAAGCAACTGTTTGTCCTTGGGAACAGATACAGAAATCGGGACTTGATGTTCAAAGCAAGTGCCTGTTGACTAAACATGTCCCTCAGGCTGTGGAGAAGACCGTATGTTGTGCTGGAGAGAGCAATAGGTGCCTTTAGTGTCAGCAGTAAAAATAACAGAGGTGGATTCTTTCACATGGAGAGGCTTTATGTTGTGCCTAGAGGGGGTGAGTCACAAAGACTGCAGCGTTTGCCTCTGAAGAACTTCAGGGTTTTGTAGGGCTTCAGTTTGCAAGCTCTGCGTCTCAAGAGCTGGGATCATTCTCAAGCAGCAGAAATGAAACTTATGGCTTTATTGGAATAAATAGCTTTATGGGAGTAACTGAGATGAGAAGCAGAAGAATCCCTTGATGGGCATGCAGTGACGCCAATAAATTTATCAGGAATAAAGGAATGAGGCTAGTGTACAGAATTACTTCAAGAAAAAGAGTGAAAATTAGTGATAGGAAGATCAACTTTAACCTTGTGAAGACTGAATGTATTGAACTGACCTCCAAATTTGGAGAGCACTAACGCAGGCTGAACATCGTCTTAATTACCTTACCCTAATTATACTAATAGTTCCTATTGCAGAACTGGGAAGCACTGACAGCAGGAAGCACCCAGGCTATGGATGAGGGAGAGACAAACACAAGAGCCAGCACTGAAGGTCTGGAACCATCTCCATAACAAAGTACTAAAGCACTTGGAGCTGACAACGAGAGGGCAATGCGATAAGAGCTGACACCAGACAGAAAACAAAGAGTAAGTCCTCAGAAATAAAAATAAATAAAGCTTTATCTTGATGCAGTAGGGAGAAAGTGGACCAGTGAAAGGATACAAAATTGATGGGGCTGTCAACACCAGAGACAATGGCAACAACCTTAGCAGCTTCAAAGGGAACCAGAAGGAAGTTAGAGAGATAAAGGATGTGAGACTGGATGAAGTCACAGCATTCAAGATAGCTGATAAGATTGACCTTTTTTTTTTTTTTTTTAAAGGAAGAATTTCAGAAATATTACATAAGAAGAATTGACAATCTGGGGACACAACAGTTGAAGAACAAAGTCTTCAAGATAACTGCAAGGAGATAGGCTTAAAAGTACAGAGTCGCTGAACTAGTTACTATATAATCAATATTTCCTCTTGATGGTTATGAAACTGCAAAGTCACGGCAAAAAAATGATATTTTCTCTGAAGTTTAAGATGTTCAAAGAGAAAAGTAACTTCCTGAACTCCTTTGAAAATCCAAGACTAACCGCTGACATCCATTTGTTCTAGTTAAGGTATGCAAATATATAAGTATTCATGACCAAACTCAGAACCTTTCAATGACTGCTTCCTCAAATTAATATATTAAAAGAGTTCATATTGCAACTCTGCCTGTCATATACAAGTGCTATCTCAAGAAGCTACACAAGAAAATGAAATTTGAAAATGTTGTTTCATAATTCTGGAATAAATTCAGAGATAATGAAATAGCTACCGTGCTGTTCCACTTGAAACTTAATTCCAGTACAATTCAAATGCACAGCACTGATTACCCAAGCCATTTAGAAAAAAAAATGAGGGATTTCAACACCAGCAAAACTGAAAACAACATCTATATTCCTACTGAAAGCAGAGGAAGAAATATATCTCAATTAATAAAGACTCTTGGGTTTCCAGACATTGCAGTCTCATACATAAAAAAAAAAAATTACTTCACTTGGCTTTAAATGTGCCTGCTCCAAATAACAGACAAAGGCTAGAGGCTCACAACTGTTCAGGCCCACGCGGCTGTCATTCACCGCAGGCAACCAGCGATCTGTTGGCAGAATCATTTTCTGATGATACATCCATAATGTAGCTGAAGCCACTTTGAAATAGGATTCTTGTATCAAACTCCTCGAGCAGAAGCCTAAGGGGATCTCTGTTTGGAAAACTGTGCACTGTATTTTAAATTTTAAGAAATATTTTAATGCACAGAAAGCCACCTCCCTCCCAAGCAACAGACTATTGTGCTGTACTACTTTTAACCTGAGGCTTGTAAGAACCTTTTCAATGTGAAGAGGAGTAAAAGGAGAGAAAAGCCTCCTGTGCTGTACAACATCCCTCTGGGTGACCCCAGAGAGTAAAGAATCAGAAAGCAACAAAGGCTAAACTGAAGGGAACTGGAGAGCATCTCATCCAGCCTTCTGCTGGAAGCACTGCGTTGTATCAGGTTATTCAGCAACGTGTCCAGCCACATCGTGAACATTTCCTTCAAGGGACAATTCTCTACTTCACTGGACAACTTATTCCAGTGATTAATTGTTCTCATTTTTTCCCCTCTCTCTTCCTTCTCTTTATAAGCGCATCAAGTTTTCTCTGAACAACCTGTACCTCTTGGCTCTGGCCCTGCCACAGCACATCCTTATGAGGAGATATGCTCCACCTTCTCTGCTATTACTTTTAGGCACTGGAAGACTGGATAGCTTGAACCTTTCCTTCTCTAGGCCAAAAAAAAGAAATTAGACTTGATATTTCAAGATCCAAAACTTGGCATCTTGGTAGCTCCCCACCGGCCCTTCTCCAGTTTTTCACTTCTCAATGGAAGGGTACAAGAACTGGACACAATATTCCAGGTGCACCACAGCACTTGCCAAGTAAAGCAAGATGATCACATCTCTCCTTTGGAGGCTGCAGCATCCACAGCTCCAGAGGAGTGGAGGGATTGCCAGGATAGGGTTATGCCACTGCAGACAGTAACCAAGTCTTTCAGGCCTTTTCACCTCTCTCGCTAGGTGAACCTGAGCCACGCTTGTTATTGACTGTTCAGGCACAGGGATTGTTATTCTCAGCTGTATATAAAGTCTCTGAGAACTGAAGTTTTAACAAGCTATTCAAGGATCTTAACTTGGCTCAGGATTTTAAGAGCAGCAACTATAAACAGTCATAGTGCAAACACCATCAGTAAATGTTAGCGCTCTCCCTGCTCACAGCAGCTTTACAAATCTGCCTCAGTTGCGATGTTGAGGGTGGAAAACCTAAACCATCACAGAGAGCAAGGCTAAAACCTGAGCAGCAAAAACCTGAGTGGCAGCTCATGCTACTGCAATGACATCAAATAGTATCTGCCTGGGGATAATAACCAAGCAAACACTCCTGCATGCCTAATAGTAAATTTGATGCATCACTGTGGACAAGCGATTCCCCTCCCATCTCCACAAACAATACCAGCAACTAGATTTCTGACTTTTGCTTGAATTCCTGTGCTGTTGGGTACAGTTCCCTTCTGGCAGCAACTTATCCACGTTTTGTGCAGCAGTGTGGACAGGATCTCAGCACTACCTATATAAGCAAATTCATCGAATTTCTGCATTCCTACCGGATTTCATCTTCAGTGATATTTAACAGTTTGTATGTGCTGAGTGATTAATACACTCACAGCAGTGAAGTGACTAAGGACTTTGTAAAAACCCACCCATCCAGCAGGACAAGACTACTTAAATAAAAAAATGTTTGTTCAGTAGAATTTGCTTTGCCAGTTAAAAAAAAAAATTGGTCAGCCTCAGTACTATATATTAGCCAACTGTTAGTTTGCACACAATCTAATTAGTTTGAGAGCAGTTTAAACAATTGAGGAAAAAAAATTATGGCATCAAATACAAGTACAGCTGTATTCTTGATGCTGGGTTATGAAAAAGGAGGAACTAATTTCTTTGTGTTGGAGTATGCTCCCTTCTATCCATAACAACCCAAGCAAGCAGTCTACTGCAACCTGCACAGCACAGAGCAAATCAGTGCCTCACTGCTCCACTCTGCCTTGGCCACCAGGCACAGCTGAAGCCTTGCCATGCTCCATGGCCTCCCATCCTTTTCAGCTGACACAAAGTTCCTGTCCAACACAAGGGATGTGACAAACTTAGCAGTGAGCAACCAGAGAAGCTGACAGCAGCTGAAACCCTGCAGAACAGCACAAAGGTATAAGTGGAAGGGTGACCTGTGGACATCGGTCACCTAGCAGACAGGTGGCCCTGCTCATTACTGCCACATCAGGGATGCTCCAGGTGCCCAGCCAGGCCACTGTGACCTCTTCTTCAGTAAGGAAGCCTAGCCATTAAAAAATAAAAGCCTAAAAGTCCACACATCAAGAATTGTGCTTTAACAGTGCATGAGGAAAAATAAAGGGCAACTGGGTACAAATACGTGCCAAATTGGAAAAGTACTCCTATAGGAAACACCCCTCTTAGCAACCCTAAATTGCTGGGGCAGGATAGAGTGCAGATCAGAAGTGAACATCTAAGAAGCTCAGAAACTCTGAGAGGGAAAATAGAATCCAACTGTTATCCTTATTACTACTTCAAATTGTGTGATCTCGCAGAGCTCTCCTGCTCCTCCTGGAAGTCACATCCCTCTGACTGGGTGCACTCTGACTGACACCCTGGCCCAAGCAGTGATCAGCAACACCGACAGCTTTCCAGTTTCCATTCTTGTAGCTAGCCAAAAGCAACTGACCGAAACACAAAGGGCTGCTTTTCAAGTTAGTCATCCACCTTAGCAGTGCAGCTACAAATACACAAATGTATTTTCAAATAAAGTCCCTAAGAATTCAGCTAAATTATGTTGGTGTAATTACATACAGTAATTCAGTGAAATATAAATAAAAGATCAAGAAGGCAAGGCCTCTGCAGATTAATCATGAGAATGAAACACCTTGAGTTAATCTTTTCTCCAGATAATTTAACCAAGGCACGGGGCCAAATCTTGTTTAAAAATAAACAAATCATGGATTGTGTCCACCAGCTCTTGGAGAAAAGATTCAAAATTGCACCCGTTTGGTATCATCTCTCAAGACATTTACACCCTGAAGATTTAACATTTTTTGAATTAAACACGATTGTCCAATCAATATCGAGAAATACTTACCTTGTTTGATCTTTTTCTTTTAATGTGAACACAAGTCCCCATCTCACCTCTGTCTATTTGATCCGAGTGACATCTAAATTCAAAATTTCCCTTGATGTTAGAGGGCTGGCTCAGGAATTCACTGGGAGGTTAAGACAGTGCCAAAAACGTCCTGCAAAGGTCTCCTGAAACTGAATTCATGCTAGCTTAAGGCTTTGCAGTTGCTGCTTTGGCTGCCTGTTTTTTCTGCTATATGTGGCTTTCTCTTGAGCAGGGCTCAGCCCTTGATAGCTGCACATGGTCCACCACAGCAAGCTTCAAGGCAAAGCCCTCCGTTCCCAACTGAGCACAGATGTGAAGCACTGCCCAATGTTTTCCCTTGATGTGGTCCAAGAAACAACCAGAGGTTGTGTTGTTATTTAAGGGTACGTCTTCAATAAATAAGATACGTATGATCTTAGTTTTGCAACACGTCAGGACTCCCTAAACTTACTACAGGCAAGAGAATTTTATTGCCATAGCGGTGGGAGACAACTCCAGTGATTTACAGATCTCCGCTGTCTGAGACCTTCCCACTCTCCCTTTATCAGGTTAGTGATGGGAGAGGCAAGCTGCAGCACTGCATGTGCACTGGGATTACTCCAAGAATTACTTAAGTTAACTACAAAGCCAGTACATAAGTAACATTGGTATTAAGGCAAACACCGACAAATATCAAAGAATTCAAGGATCCATAGCTCAGCATTAGTGTGAAGGGAATGTGAGCTGTGAGCTAGTTCTGCATCTCCATCAGTGTATACCAGAGCAGAAGCAACTCCTACTTAGCTCCATCTGCAGCTCTCAGCAGATACAGAAAACATGACAAATAAATACAGACTGATCTAGAGTATAACCCACAAGACACGTCACCCAGTGAATTATTCAGAAGGGAGCAAAGGATGTGACCAAATTAGGACCTTACCAAGGAGCTGAAGGCTTTCGAAAAGCCATACCCTATACATACACACTTTTTATATACATAAACGTAGGAAATTCAGGAGGTTCAGATGCTGAGTGACAGTGTCAATCATGTAAGGTAACTGAAGGAGCCAACTTGGGTTCTAAAGCCAACGCTGATGTCTCCCCCACGGTAAAGACCAAATCCAGCTTCTCATTAGAGCTAATTTGCCAAAACCATATTTTATGCTAATGCAAAAGTACGGTCACCCAAACCTGCTGCTTGGATTGTTGAAACTGTATTCCCAGCACACAATTATGATGGGTTTTTAGCAATATTTGGTCTAAAGAGAAAAGAAAACAAAGAAATAGTCATGCCTAGAACTTGATCTAATCATCTTCATAGCTGATTAAATAACACCTCTTTTGAAGACCCTTTTGTGAGGCCTTCAAATACACAAAGCTTTAAAGCTATTTTTGGAGTTCCAGAGAATGTATACATACACTTTGAGCAACCATTGGTGCCACCATCTTATCCCCCATCCTCCAGGGGCAAGCACTGAGACCAGGAGGCATCGTCCCACCATGGAGGTGACATAAAATGCAGGGCATGGGGACTGAAGAAGCCCTGCCACCCAAGCTGCTCATTACTACCTTTGTCTGGATCCACACTCAAGCTGTCTGCAAAGCCTTGCTCACTCTCCTTTTCTTCCTTGCTACAAAAGAAATCTAAGCTAAAATTACTTTTTGAGCTGCTCTCAGGCCACACTGCTCAGGAGAGAGAGAGATGAGCTCAAGAACAGAGCTCCATTTAGCTGGGGAAAAAAAATGGAGAAAAGAAAAAGACAGTATCTCAAATTTATTCACACATTCATCACAGTTTACATTACACCATCAACAGAATAAGTGAAACTATACTTATTTACAGGCTTCCCTTAACAGAGTCTAAAAACAAACTAAATTAAACCACAAAATAAGCATTTAGGTTTTCAGCGCAAAGAAAGCAACAACATCACTTCTTTAAGTGCCTGTTGCCTCCGCTAATCATTAGTCGTTACTTTGCTTTAGGATCTTCAGCCCAAGCTAGGAAAATGCAGGGAAATAGCTCCAGGCAGCATTTCTCAAGACTGGCAAGGAATTGCAGCTGTGCAGCTTGGATGCATGGAAATCCACTGCACACTCACCTCTGCAGCATCACCCAGAGCTCCAGGATGAAAGGGGAGAACGTGTCCCAACACTGACAACCCTGACTTGAATGTATAGGAAACAGCCACCCTCCCACAGTACACAGTAACCATTCCAACTAATTAAATCAAGGAACAAAACGGGGAGGGAACTGGGTAAAACCAGGAAACATGAGCTAATTATAAAAGTAGACTCACAGGAAAGTTATATAAAGTTCAGCTGGTTTCCTTACCAGAGGAGTCAAAGACAGAACAAGCACTGTACAGGAGCAGCAAAGGCACACAGGTCTGGAAGAAGGCTATGCACACTTGCATGACAAATAAACTCATTAAAGAAACAAATTACACATTGCTAACAGAATACCATCCACCTCAGCAGCCTTCAGCACTGTGGGTTTTTAGATCAACCCACTTCATATGTTGCGAGTATTTGAGCTTGAATAATTGGCCCCAAAATAATCCCTTTGTTTCTAGAGTGATAGAATCACTTGTACCGCATCCAAGAAGTGCCAGAAGATTAAGTTGGTAATGAGATTGTACCTTTCCCCATTCTCGTTAGTTTGTCAGGACAAATAATTGATGTGCCATTTTCTGTTCCTGCCACGAGAATGGATTAGCGTTGTGGTATTTTCACTTCTGAAGCTGGGTGGTTTTTCTGTTTGCTTTTCAGTGTTTTTTTGTTGTGGTTGTTCCTTGGTTTTTTCTTGGTTGCTTGTTTTTTTT
>WBMW01006046.1:84307-158193 GCA_013396635.1 Penelope pileata
TTTTTTTTTTTTGGGATGATTAAAAAAAAAGAGATCTTCCAGGCCACAATACAGTACCATTCTCTCCAGCTTTGCACCTTCTCTATTTTTACATTATTCTATAATCTTTCCTAACAGAGAATAAGTCAGATTCTTATGACATGCTTCAGAATTTGCAACTCTTCCTCTACAGATGCATCTCAGAATATTCCCTCATAAATGCTCACATTTATGCAAAGGTAAACAACTGATCAGCACTTCACACGCACCTCAAACCACTTAGGGATCCATGTGCGTGACTTCATGTCCCAAGGGCACTGCACGTTATTAACGTCCCAAACCTCCCAGCTATTTTAGTCAGGAGTTCATTCTGATACTTGCCTGCCTCTTTCACCCCTTAAAACACAAGGTTTCGTACACCAGCCTCTTGCACCATGACATGAAATACAAGGATCTTATAACATACACAGTGTACTGCCAGGGGGAGATACAGGCATTTCTTACCACTGAGTTTTTTTCGTGCCGTTCTAACGAGACGCGGTGCCATCAGTCTGCAACTGAATTAATGATATGGGGAGCCTGGCTTAAAGGTAGAAAAACAGTTCTGATAAAGAATAAGATTCTACAACCTCCTTTGAAATAGTTCATATAATATGAATGACCTATGAATAACTTACTGTTAATAGCCAGTATGCTATCAGAGAATAAGAGGGTTTTTGTAACAAATATAAAGGCAGTCAAGGGTAAGTCATTTATAGTCTCACAGTCTTCCAACCCATACAGTTATCCTAAATTTGTGCCAGCTAAAACATATCAGGGAATCATAGTTATCTGATATAGGAATACTTTATATGAATTTACAGATACTTACATTAGATGTCTAACTTCTTATACAATTCTATTTTATCTTGTCAGCACTCACATCAGCTATGCTTACCTTTATGCACTGTAACATAATTATGCAATCACTTGCTTATAAGATCTATTTTCATACTGAAATTTTAACTGAATTACAGTTGAAGATTTTTTGCAGAGTTTTTGAACATATATTCTGCTAAAAGGTTAAGTGACAGGTTGTTCTTCTGTAACCAAGTCCCTTATCCCAACCTAGTACTTTCTTTGCTTATTCCTCTCCTAGTTGTATTTTCATTGGTCTGGTCGTATGGGAACTTCTTTAACCTTTGCAGTCAACAGAAACTGAAATAGATATCTGATTTACTGTTTGTGGCTTGAATGTTTGGAAGTGATTACTCAAGTTCCAAGATGGGTAAATTGGCCTAAAAAAACAACACCAGAAATAGAATTTAATAATAATAAAAAAATCATAATAGCCTTGAAAAACGGGTGGCAGATTTGTTTGTTCTCTGGGACTTATTATTTTCTTTTATCGGAAGAGTTACAGCTGAATTTTATCTGCATAAATGCCTACCGAAGAGTTATTTCCATCTGATTTTTCCACTGGAAAGTCCTTCCTGCCTCCACCTCTCTCCAGACCGCTCAGTTACTTGAATTCATACATCTATCCTGCATTTCCTTAGAGAAAGTGATAAGTAGACCCATCGGTAAGTATCTGTACTGTGTTTTTCCATTCCAGCTGAGAGCTGGCTGAAGGTCAAAGCATAAATTACATTTACTACAATACATTTTGATGGGCTGAATCAATACCCATGATCAAGTACATCGTGCAGGCTCTCAGCAAGGACAGATCTCCACTCCTGTCATGAATTCCTGCCATCTTTAAATCATAGCCATCTCCATTTTTCCACTGTCAGAATAACCCTGTTTTCTGACAATATGGCAAAACACATTCTGCAAGAGATGACATTCCTCTCCTCACTCAGTTTAATAAATTCCTTCGGGAATTTTCCACAAAGGTAACAGCAAATAAGATGCTTAAATCTATAGAAAAGTTATCAAATTCAGATATCAAAAAGTGTCTAATTCTCTAGAAAAGCTACGAATAGAACTAATTTCTCCCATGTTGCTTCTTTGTTAAAATGAGATACCAATTGCACAAAGGAGACCTCTTGGGATGGAATCTCAACACTACATATACTGCTCTGAATACATGTGTCTAAAACAGCATGCAGCAGCCACAAACTTTCATATGCTTCAATGATGTGTAATTAAAAAACAGAACTAAATGCACTTGTTTTTCTAACTGTAAGATATACTATTTAAAATGGTTAGATCTAAACACATTTAGTTTTCCAACATAATACACAGAGGAGAATTGTGAATTTTTGCAGTTACAGGATGTATATTCCAACCTTTCCCCCACCCACTTAGGGTAGGCCTCTAGTTGTTTGTTTTTCAGGACATCCTGTTAGGAATCACTCAGTGTCAAAAGTTTTAAGTCAAATCTGCAGGCTGCAATTGCCATTTACAATTGACTGTTGGAGAAATACTTCAGGTATTGGCAGTAGACTTGTTCAAAATGGCTCAAAGTCAGCTCATTCCAAACAAAACAATTTATTTTCCCAAAAAAAAAAAACCAGAAAAGTCACCGCCTTATGCACATAATAGAGTAGTTAGTTGAACTACTCTTTTCAAATTTTCAGTTGAAAAGGGACATTCAAAAGTCCAACTGCCTGACCACTTCAGGGCTAACCAAAAGTTAAAGCAGATTAGTGAGGGCATTACACAAATGTCTCTAGAACACTGACAGGCCCGGAGCACTGATCGTCTCTAGGAAGCCCGTTTCAGTGTTTGACCATCCTCATAGTAAAAAATTTTTTCCAAGTATCCACACTGAGCCTCCCCTGGAGCAGCTGTGTGCTGTTCTCAGGAGCAGAGCCCAATGCCTCCCTCTGCTTCCCCTCCTCAAGAAGATGCAAAGAGCAATGAGACTCACTAAGCGAGTTACCTCATTGTAGAAGATTTAATTATGAAGGCAGGACTTTCCCTTCATGAACGAACGTGACCTATGCCTGATAATAGTTTTGCTCTTTAGATGCCTTTCACCAGTACCCAAAATCATCACCTTCATTCCTCCAGGTTTTGAGGTTAGACTAAAAAGTCTGTAAGTTCTTGGGTCTCAAAGACTCTTCTATCATCACAAACACCAAAAATCTTAGAGCCAGGCATTGATGTCCTGGTCTCACCTGTTTCTTTCCATTTCTCTGCCAAACAGCAAGAGCACTGAGGAAAACCCTACCTGTGCTCCCGAATTCTTTATCCATCTTCCCGGGGCACCGTTCTTGATGTTGCACTTGCTACGAGGGGTTGGTTGATCTGACCTTGGTGGGAGAACTTACTCAGATTCTTCTTCTTCCATTTTTCCACATCCCTCATTTGTCATACCTAAAGCCTCACATTTATTCTGTCACAGAAGCTGAGTGGGCAGGCTCCTCTTGCAGCTCCATGCAGTAACTTGCTTCTACTCCTTGGTGCCCCTCAAGCTGCTGCCTTGATCCTGATGCCAACCTGATACTACTCAGTAGCTGTCATGTGCCAGAAAGGGCAGAGCACAGCTTCATATCACCTTCTTGGACTCCCAGATAGTCCTCAGTCTCCCCACCTCCTCCTGAGGCTTGTCCATCAGGCAGCACAGCTCATCTACCTGGGCACACCTCGTAGAACTGTGCCTGCAATCACCCTCCATCTGAAGGAGCAGCCCCAGGCACACCTCAGCCTGACAGCTAGGTGGTCCCATGAACTCCTTGGAGTTCCATCTAGGTGGCTGCGTGGTGGTGATGGGCTGATGCTTGGACTTGGTGGTGAGTGGAGCAGGCTGCAGCCCACCTGCTGATGGGCTGTGCTGCCGCTCTCCTCACGCAGCCCCTCACAGCCCTCTGACGGCTGCTGCTGCCCAGGGGCCGGCTCCCGGCAGCTTCCCGCCTTTTGAAGCGGCCTGCTCCTCCACACACAGCCTGGAAGCCCCCTCAGATACCTGCTAGGCACACTAAATCAAGTAAATAAACCCAAAAAACAGCCCGCCCACCACCAAGGAAAGCTTTCAAAACTTCCCCATAGCTGAACTTCACATTTTTCTTTGCATTTTTCCCAAGTTCTGTTCAGTCCAGTCAACGTGACTGGGCTAGGAAAAGGGATCTCCTCTTATAGCAAGACCCGTTCCTCTCCAAACAACCTCCCCCTTCAATTAGGCAGATGACCTCAGGTATACAAAATATTTCTGAAGAAACAGCACTTACGGTATTTAAATGCATATATATGTGGTACTGGACCACATCTAAGTGTTTTCCTAACAATGTATATCATTTCAAGACTGCTTGCAGCATTTATGCACAATTAAACTAAAGTCAGACGTGATTAAAGATTATGATTAGAGGTCTGACACTTAATTTATCAACAGTAACTGACTCCATAACTGCCTGCACAGAAATGTTTGTTCTCCGAAGTCTTCCTTGTGATCCTGGCCAGCCCAGGAGCATAAGTATGAATAGTATACATACTGTTATATAATTTATAGAGCCATAGTCTTTCCTGGCAAGGCACTACAGCAGGCTCAATACACTGAACATGCTGGGAAGCAAGAGGAGGGAGGTGGGAAGGACAGACGTCTCATACCATACTTCAGATATTGGATATTGGCCTGGGATATGAAGAAGCCACAGGAATCACTTAAGTTCAGGCCAAGTACTTCCCACACACGCACGCTAAGTGAAGTCCATTAGCTACCTGAGAGTCACTCTTGTGAAAGAGTCATGTATAGCTTCCAGCACTGGGACATGCAGAGGCTACTATAAATTTGATTGAAAGTTTAAGAATAAAACCAAAAATTAGTAATGTGGAGTGTTTCCCTGTACATTAATATTTCAGGTTTTATTACAAATGCAGTGAAAGTCAGAAAATTAACACTGAGCCACTGGAAACTAAAGAGTTCAGGAGAGTTCAGTCTGTGAATAGACTTCAGTCCCATGTCTCAAAAAAGTCATTTGCAGATGATGAAATCTAAGCATCTCCAAAGATTTAAAAAGTCATTCTTTCAAGGACTATAAGATCATATTGACTGTAGCCGACTGACACTGAAAATGACTCTGTATTGATGATCACAACACATCTTTCTCACACGGCCTTCTCCCTGCACTGAACAGAAAGACTGTGGCAAGGCAGAAAACCACAAGACTAAAGAGAATAAGGGAAGCAGAAGAGAAGAAGCACTTTAAACTTTATTCTTTGCTTAAAAAATAAGAAGTAGAAGTCTCTGTTCCCATGTAGAGGCTCAACAGAACTAAGTAAGCAGATGAACTGCATGAGACAAAATCTGTAGTTACCATGAAAAGGCACAGATGATTTTAGGACAATCTTTCATTTATTTTTCTCACTAGTATGAGACCAGGAACAGCTTCCAGGATAAAGAACCATATCTACTTGGTGATGCTTCCTTCTAATAGGGAAGCTTAGAGAGCAGCTCTCAGAGATGAGCAGTTTTCCACCCTACATAACCAAAGTTCACTGCAGTGGTAGAAGCACATTCAGCAACAGGCAGGATAGATGTAAATCGCTGTGGAGATTTTTAAGTCATGAAAGAATGCTTGGAAGATGGTTTCATTTGTTTTTTGGAAATACAGCAATAAACTCTCCTGCTCCATGGGACATCGTTTCTGTGCTGCACACTAAAGGGCAAGGGAGGAAAATAAAAAACCCCAGCAGCCTCCCTTGACACTGAACTGGGCCTGAATTGTTATCGAAGCACAGTTGCACAGTTTACTAGGTTTGCCTTAAGGTTGCATTGCATAGCTATACTTTGTCCTGGATAGATACCTAATCTCCTACATAATACAGCATAGCAACAAACATAACATTTCATTTTTTAGGATGTTTAGTATTTTTCAGTACAGCAAGTTGAGAATCAATTAGTTGGCATTAGTAAAGCAGAACGTGCTTTTTTTTTTTTAAATCAATAACACATAAATAATGAAAAATGTAATTTTGATTTGCAATGGCTTGTCATTACATTAGTCCCATGCAGAAAAGGAAACCAGATCCAAGTGCTGAACAGGGTAGCTCTGATGTAGCCCCACCAAATGCAACTTGCCCTGCACCTGTGGAGTCCCTATGGTGAAAATCAGCAGAAGGAACCAACCCCATCACCCAGAAGTGTTTTCCCAACCCCTTTTCAGGCAAAAGCAAAGTTTTTCATTTTATAACAGTTCAAAATCCTTAGCGCTGTATTACTTTTGATGCATTGAATCATGAAGTTCATCGTATCTCAGATCTTGGTAAGTCACCCGCTGATAAGTACAGTGCAGCGCTCTGTTTTGCAGCAGCTTTTTATTTAAAAAAGAAAAATAATGTCAAACTTGTGTAGCTTGTGGAGCATACATTACTGTCGCCCCAGGGCTGCAGTAACCTTGTACACTTTTCTCACTGAACACATTTCAAAGGTGAGCTTTTTTTTTTTTGCTGTAAGAAATAATCCATATTTTATACCCCACAGTGAGGAAAGCCCCGAGGCTCACCTCTCAGGTGTTTAACCATATCAAAGGTAGGTCCGCCAGCACACAAAGGCCGAAGGACTTAATTCACAATTTGCATTATGAAACAAAAGCAGTTTCCAAAAAGTCTCCCCAAGTAAAACACATCTCAGAGAAGTGAGAAGAACAGCTTTAAAAATAAGGAATCGGCTGTGAGATCATGTGATTAACCCAAAAAGGAGTGTGACCTTAGAAGATCTCTGCTGCAATTTGGGTCGATGCAATTTAGTTCTGGAAACCTAATGGCAACCAGGCAAATGCACTGCAGGAGGACTCAGGTTGATGGGGAGGAAAAAAAGTAAGGAGAATTTCAGCTCAGAAACTGTAACTGTGCAAGAGAAGTCTGATTCAAACCCATCTAACAAGGATCTGTTTGCTTTCACTTCCCTGGAGATTTATGTGCATCTTTCAAAGATTAATTGGAGTTAAATATTTAAATTCCCTAAGGTGATCGAGTATGCCAAGAGATGTGGGTAGTCAAGCTATCTTGTAATAAAATGCTGTCTCACTTGAATTATGATGGTTCAGTAGGCTTGAGTTATTCTGTGAAGCATCTCTTCACAGTTTGCCACTCCTTCCAGCCATGACACACGTGCCATGTGGTTGTTAAAAAATGAAAAATTCTTGGGCTAAAGTGAATGTTTTCTGATTGTTTCCACAATTAAGGTGTACATTGTCCACATTACACAAATATCCCGGTTGTTCTCAAACTGAGTGACTGTGCCAGACCACAAGGCATAGCTGATCTTCCAGCCACGGATCACCCTGCAGCTAGGACATCTGTCTCTGCAGCAGGGCAGCAGCAAACATCAGCTCCTGCCCAACGCAGCAGCATGTCCACTGGATGCATGCTTGCTTGGCATTACTCTGAGCCATGCACAGGGCAATATTTTGCTGAAGAAATCAAGAATCTCAAGTGTTCCTGCTGCTAGGTAGTGTGGGCTAGGTGGCTTAAATGCCACACAGAACTGTGGGCATTTGTCAGTTTGTCAGCTCTGAGAAAACAATGAGTGCTGGCACCCAGTGATACCCCATCAAGTAGTAAATTCTTGTAGTTAAAAATGAAAAGATTTATCTGGATGTGCCAAGAGTATAAATCTCCTGAAACTGTCCCGAGCATCCTATGAGCGTGCTCTGCGCAGCTCCCATTTGTGATTCCTTCATCAGCTCTGCTCAGCACGAGAAGGATCAGGGACTCATGAGACCCCCGAGGCACTGGTGGAGCAGCAGCCAGAGGTGCTGAGCCTCCCCCTGCCCCAGCTGCCAGCCAGCTCTGCACCCTGCTTGCACAGGGAGAGGGGGAAGGCACCCGGGCAAGCGAGCAGCATCCATCATTGCACTCCTACTTGAGAAGCAGTCAGTCCAGAATTAATTAAATTATTAGTTACAAGACAGAGGAGCCTATCCTAATTACATACCATCAGGGAACTGTGAAATACAAACCTACGGCCAAAAACCCACAGGGCTCAGGTGCCTGACACTTGCTGTCAGCTTTCTTCTCATTTCCTGTACGTTAGTGATCCTATCTATAAAGCAGGGGTTAAAAAGCAGCGCCTTGAGGACCCTACATATGAACTGCTGCATCAGAGCAAGGTATTACAGCAAGAGTTATTTAATAAAAAGGAACAAGGTCTACCCTATTTCTTAAGGAAGATTTCAGTTCACCTAGGAATTTAAAAGAAGTAATTCCAGATAAATCTCCTGTTTTCTATTTCTGTAACATGCTTTTCATCCCATGCTTCCTCTATGAAAGTTTGCAAGTGAATTCCACCATTTCCTCCTTTTTCCTTAATTGTAAAGTCAGGTGTCTTTCAACGCACAGAATTCACTCTGATCTCCTGGGTTTTACACACCAGAATTTGGAGCGATAAATGCTTCTGCCTCACGCCCAACAGTCTCAGTAGTTTGTCTTCAGGGTTTGAAAGAATGAGCAACTGAAAGGAATAACATGCTACAAAGCTGGAAAAAAAGATGTATGCTCATATAAAAAAAATTCTCATATAAAAGCAGCATTGATAGCTGCAATTCTGCTCAACAGAAGAGCTGCTAATAGGAATTATATACTAGATGATGCAGCTTCAAACAAAGCCGTAAATTATATTGCATTAATGCCCCACAGCATATTCACTCTACTAATCTTCACTGTAAACTACCTTACAGATACAGCACACTGCATCTCACACACATCCAGTATAGGATTACTGAAGGAACTTACTTTGCCTATTAGAAAGGCTGTGGAGAAACAGATGCTGGAATGGAGTTTGGGATGCTGCACACAGCAGCTGGTTTTGGTAGGATTACACGGATTGTCTCTTTCATCAGGGCTTTTTTGGCCTCATTCTACCACCGTGTGCCTGTCACGTGACTTGAAACGGATTCAAACAAGGTAAAATGCATTTGAGCAAGTTTTTGCCTGTTTTTCCAGCTCTGGACTGACTGATGATTTAAGGAAAAGATACCTCACTTCTTCCCCTACCCACCTCCCATCCCATGCTGCTTACTTCAACAACCATGGTACCAACATCTGTTCTTAGGCTGGAAATTGAGAAGCAACATAGTTTTAACACTCATTTCTTGTAGAGACAGTAGGACTAAGTATCAATTCCATCACACCATCCATCCAGTTTAGCTTCGTATTTCAAACATCCTGGACAGTATGATTGCACCATTAATTTCTATACCTCACGCATTTTTGCTGAGTTTTACTCCATCGTATTAGTCTAAGTTGAGATAAGCAGTTCTCTTCCCTTTTATTCTTCCTTTTAAAAAATATGTCATACTCATGACAAGCAATCCTCCCTGTATTGTAGACTTCAAAAAAGAAGAAAAAACCATGCTCTGCCAGGTCTACCACCTAACATCCCACTTGCACTTACTTATTTGTACTAAAATGTGGTCCGTTGAAATATTTCAGTTGCAGCAATCCCACTTTATGGACGTGGTTGTTCAGCCTTTAAGAATGAGCTATGACAACTGCTTAAGGAATGAGCCTCCTGACCTCATAACATGCATCCTCCTGAATGAGCTTAGCACCTGAAAAATGAACATCTCCTGGAATTTTATTGCCACTTATGCTCTGTACGAGACCCACTGCCACTGAAGCTGCATGATTGTTGTATAGTTAGGCAGATACGCATTGCAACGTACATTAAATAAGTTATATTCTTGTCATCAGAATAAAGCACCCGAGATCCTGCTGAAAGCAACATCCAGAAATTTTCCCACATCTCACTGAAGTATAGAAGAAATGTACATACGAATAGCCAGTTCTTGTTTTTCAGGAACTTTGCACACAGAAAGCAAAGCTGTGTACTGCGATGGACACGCACAGAGCCTCCTTTCTGTTGCAATACACAACTTGTGGGGAAAGGTGTGGAACGGGAAAGTCATTTCATTAAACTGTCTTTATTCTAGATTTTGTGTGTAATGACTAATAACAGCATGCATCACTGCTCCAGCCATATTTAGAGACATGCACTGCTTCTGCTGAACGCACTGGGAGTGAAAGTTGCTGCATATCCCAAAGCTCTGCTGAGTAAATTAAATTTTTAATTAATATTCTTTTCCATTATTTCCTTCCTTTCTTCCTTTCCCCCTGCCCAGGATTATGGGCCTGAAAGTAAAACAGCGCAGTGCTGATATTGTGTGTCATGAGCTGAATGCCAAACAAAAGTCAACGGTGAGCCCAACAGCCAGACCGAGCACTGCCCACCAACAGCTAGATATAAAACTGGTGGCTGAACAAACGTGCCTGACTCCACTCGAGGGCTTTCATAACCACACGAAGCAATAGCTTGATAACAGTGTTAGATGTTAACATTTAAAAACCAACTACGTAAGATTAAAGTAATAAAGTGATTGATTGCAGCTGAACATTTCCAGTGCACCCAGTTGAGCAGGCCTTTGAAGTTGCCAAGAATATAATGAAATCTCTCCTTTCATTTAAAGAATATTCTTCTGAGTGCTGCAGGTCAGCAGCCAGGGTACAAGAGCAGCAGCAAGAGGGATGAGGAGTTGTGCCAACACATGCATGCTTATATATATTTTTTTAAAAAAGGCAAACTTACTGGACAAGACAATAGCAGAATTTGATCTCAGTGTAAAATTAAGAATTTAATTAAAAATGCAATATTTCGTTAGTGGTCTATGAACACCTCTGCTTGTGTACAGTCCCAGATGAAGGGATCACCACCAGAATGACAATTTTCTAGAGTATTTCAGGGCATGTACATGTAGGTGTTCAACAACAGAACACATGTTGTGAAATTGTCTATGAAATTCTATAGATTTTCATTCTGTAGAATGAAAATCAAGATGAAAGCAGAGCCCAATCTCTATTTTAACACTTGTGTTTGTTTGCTTTTTTTAGCTCACCGCGATAACTGCTGTAAAATAGCTCTTTAATATAGTCAAAGCAAGGCAAAATCTTGATGAAACAGGATAAATAGAGCTCAGCTGGACAGCCCACCTGAATAAATTGGAAGAGCTTAATATTTTGTTCAATGATGTTATGCTATTAAAAAACCCTGAGTCATAAATTCACAGTTAACATTTGAACACAGGTGGGAACCATCTTAACAATTTTACTTTAAAAACTCCCCCAGCTGAAATCTATAACATTAATAAGAACCTGACTGCTGGAGCAGAAAGGAGAGTTAAGTCTCAAATTCTTCCTGCAGGAACTGTTTGTTCCTCTGCAAGTGCATTGTAATTTGAAGCTATTTATTCAGAATTCTTTTAATGGCTTGTGTTTTCTTGTCACTGTACACTTGTATGAAAGATACATTTCCCTATTTTCCAGGGAATTTTGATTAACTAGCTATCTTAAAGGAAGTCATACTTCAGAGAAGCATCATGTTTATACAAATAGGTTTGATTTTAGTTCTTTATATAGTAAACTGATTTTGTTGCTTTTCAGTTAATCTGGGGCTCTGTTTGCTTCTTTATTAAGCAGTGCTAGGCTTTTCTTCAAGGGGTGATAAAACCATCCAAGCCTGTTAGAAGTCCCACTGATACTGCAGTGATAGTTTCCAAAGACCTTGTTGATACAGCTGCCTACAATGGAGGTAATATGCAGTGCCCTTTCAGAGCTCTTAGTAGCATCTGAAATTGAGTGTATCATGCTGTTCTCATGACAAGTATGCACAGCAACAGTCAGAATCACAAGTCTGCCATCAGTCACTGTTCCCATGACATTTAAGCTTAGGATTGTCTTAAGTTGCCCAAAATGTATCTGGTAGAGTGAAGATGATAAAATATCCATGAAGTAATGCCTGAATCAAAGATTTATCTTTGCTTTTGAATTGCATTAGAGGAGTGGCAGACATTCGATGAAATTGGTGCGTTGTTCCAAGGAACATGACAAATGCCAACTCCTTTATTGTCTTTAACCTGAAGGGACTCAAATATCATCAATCAATCTCCTTAACTCAAAGGAGCAACGTTCGCTGGTACACAGATCAATACTCCTTCTGTTACCCTACTTGCTCCTCTTGAAGGTGATTAGCCGAGAACTCCATCCACATCTGCCCCACCGCTGCATCCCAATTAGGGAGCACCAAGTGGAGTTGTCTGAAAAACTGATCAGTTGCTGCACTTGGAAGGGGTTTGAATCCAAAACTCAAGGAGCAGTATCAACTAGCGCATGTTATTTCACCAAATACAAGCAGAAGATTATTATGGATAACATCAAAGCAGTTAGAGATTGCTCTTCGATAGCCTTTATAGACCAGACTTAAAGGACAACATCCTAGCTCACTGAAGGTGCCATTGCTCTCATTGCATCAGCGTTATACCCTGGGTCCCTGCACAAGACCTCATTGTAATTAACATACAGCAGCAAGAAGATTAAGCAAGACATGACACTTCTTGTGGATGTTTTTTTTTTTCCCTTTCTTCACAAAGCCACTATTTGATGCAGACACAATAAGGACAAGCTAACATCATTTCAGGAGATGCAGTGGCTGCAGGAACATCCCATGGCAGGCACTGCCAGCATTGCTCCTGTGTGCAGCAGCAGAGCCCAGGTATGCAAGGGAACAGGGATCAATTAGCAGTGCTCCCAAACAACAGCATCTGCTTGAGTGTGAAGGCCCAGATTAGGGGTATATTTTTTCCTCTCTAACATCAAACAAGCAGGAACTCCCTCTTGCAATAAGACAGAGAAGGTCTGCATTTGCCACTGAGGACAGAGAGGAGAAGCTTGGCTGCTGTTAGAGGAAACTTTCAAAGCGCTGGTTTTGTTTTTCCTTATACATTTAATTATAGATGTGTACATTAACTGCCACTGATGCCTCTTTGATATGCTTAGGGGGATAAATTTAGTAACAGCCACATGGGATACGGAACCAAAATTAAAAATTGCTGTTTCGTGCCTCCTATTGTGTACCTTTACCATCTACATTAAAAAAACAAACACCACCACTGCAGAAGGAAGTGCTGTGATTTTTTTTAGAGCAAGCAGTCACTGTGTCTTTCCCCACACACCCAGCAAAGGCTGTCGGTCTGACACCTGTCATCTGTGCCCGCTCCCTGCTAGCTGCCTGGGCAGCGCGTGCCACAGACGTTTGCTCGGAGTTAATTGTCGGCTCAGCTCCTGTCCCTTTCACCCAGGTTTTCCCGAAGTGAACTGCCTGTCACTGCTCAGTTACTTCTGCGTCTCTGCAAATTAACTCCGCGCTTGGCACCGCTCGGTGCCTCCGGGCGGATGCTCCGAGCCCAGGAAGGCAGAGAGCATTCCTACACTCAGCGTGCCATCTAGTGATGGGAAAGGCGAGAGCACAGCCTCACTTCTCAGACGTCTCCAGGTCTGCTTCAGCTTTCCTCCTCACAAAGATTCCAAAGGAAACACTCATTGGCCCATGAAAATATTTTGTTGTTTGCTCCCATAAACAAAAAAAGGAAACCAAGGGCAGGTGGCAGCTCCTTCAGGCATCCTAGTCCTATAGTTCATTAGGAACGGATGGATGCCCAAGATTTAAAACCAACAGGGGGAAAAGAAATTAATTTCATGACCGTTATTTTCCTCCCTATCAACCTGATGAATGTAAATGATAAAATGTATCAAAACACTGGAAGCCACCCTCAGGTTACGTATTTGCACACATCATGACACAAAGTGGTGGTGATGGTACTCCTGAATAGCATTAGAAGGTGAAATGAGACTCCTGGAGGACACAAAAATGATGTAGAAATACACACAGATGCATTTTCATAACACTGACATAATTCCTTTAAGCTGTATATAACACCCAGGTTTTGGGGGGCAGAAAATTCTAGCTCTCCCAAGGGAGGATTTAAGCCCTCAGCATTTAACATGACGGCAAACCATCCAGTCCAACAACCTCACCAACCATTTAGAGACTCCAGGTTAACCTCCAGCAGCAGGCTGTGTTTTCCTGTGTTTCAACAAGTACGAGCTCTTTCACATGGAAGGAATAAAGTCCTGGATGAGAGTCTGAGGGCTGGCCCTAACCTCAGCTGGCAGCTTTTACATGTGGGCAGTTTGTTTCTTGAACTGCACAGACTTCAACCTCAAGCATCAAGATAAACATATCCATAAAGCTTTAGGAAACTAAACACAACTTCAATATGCATTGAAAGAAAAAAAAAGATTTTTTCCTTTCTTCGAACAATCTTCACACACAAGAAGTTCTATTTATCTATCACAGATACTGGTTGTTGTTACCAGCAGTGTCATTCTAGCTACAGCAGCCCAGCGCAGAGCAAAGCTCTGCTCCCTCACCCCAGCTTTCAGCAAGAGGGGTTACCCTGCAAAGTGCCCAACTTCCCAGGATACCTGAGGCTAAAGAGTGAAAATATCTTCTCATGTCCATAGAAAAAAGCCTCCTGGTTACTGAGACTACGCAGACAGAGAAATGAAACCACGAGGTGGAAACCTCTGGCACGGACACACAGGAACTGATGATTTTTGCTATTCTTAACAGCTTTATTTGAATTCCCTCCCCCAGTTTTGCATTTTAGCCAGACTTTCAACATTAACATTTATTTTCTTCCTCTTTTGGTATGAAAAAAACCAAATCTGACAAATTAATCGTCAAAGTACACTTCATTAACCAGAGTACCAAGCACACAGCTCTTCATTGTCCAAAAACACTTGTGCCAAAATTACATTGAAAGCATAAATTCTTCTTATTTTTTATACCTTAAAGAACATCTGAAGAACCTCTGCTAAAGCAGAGGCTTTTTCTCAGTGATCTCCATGTCAAGAGGTAGAACAAACACTCACTGATGTAAATATAAGAAAAGATAAAAAGCAATAAAAGGCATTACCTTCATCAGCAGAAATTCTCCACCCAAGTGCAGCTTCTTCACTACCACCTACAAAAGCCAAAGCAAACTGTGAGCCTCTACATAAACCCAAACTCATCCCCACAGCTGGTCCTAATGACTGATCCACCCCCTCCGGCCCCCAAGGCCACACCAGGAGTGGATTAGCCTAGCATTCCCCAAACATGTGTCTCTTTCTTCAGGCAGCTCTTGCAAACACTTCCAGAGCTGCATGTTGGCCAAGACAACTCAAAAACCCAATTCACGCCATAGGTTTAATCTTGCACCAAATAGCAGGAAATTTTGCTGTACAAACTGGTGTTACACAGAGTATCCTATGAGTGGTAAACTTGTTGAAGTCTTGCACTCTTCAAGACAAGTGTGTTTTCAAACTCCTAGCTACTATTACATGAAGCAAAACCTGGGGTTTTGACCACAGCTCGTTTGCCTTTTCCAGGTGATACTGTGTGATAACACCTGTAACAACGCTGAGTTTATTCCTGTGACTGATCGAAAATCATTCAAGGTTTCCAGGTGTCAATTGTTTAGCAGTTCTGATTAGGAGAAGCTACTGGAAGTTTCCAAAATGAAACCCTCAGCCCAGGCATGGACATCACAAGCCTCTGTGAGGTTGGCTGCACTCAGCTGAAGTTGGAAATCTCATAAAGGCTCTTAGTATTTCTCCATTTTCAGCATAAGATGATGCTGTAAGACGGGGACAAGTCGTTATGCTTTCAAACCTTGAATGATAATCACCTGAAAGCTTAGTTTCAAATTGTATAGATGCAGAAATGGGCAAATATTTGTTGTACTACCTACAGATTCATGGATCAATTTGCCAATCCCCAGCGTACCAGACAGTTAGCATGCTCTAACAGCTGAGGAATTTTATGTATGTCTGCATCTTAACTGGTGTTTTTCACCCTCTGGAGAACAATTATTTTGGTATTTGTTTGCAGACAGCAAAGGTTTTTTTTTAAATGTGAACCTTACAGAATTTATAAGACTGGGCTGGAGCTATCCTCGTCTATATCACACAATCCTTTCAGTCAGAAACACCCTTTTCAGTTTAGTGCCTGACCCAAACTTCCACCACAGTCAGAGGGTTGCAGGTATGGGTATATTAACACATTAATTAATGATTTTAAGCCTTTATGCTAAGAGCCTTTTTTACCACGATATATTTATAGCCTATTCGGATTCAGGCGTTACACTTCCTACTCCAAGTTTTTATGCTTTTAAGCAAATTTCTCTGCGAAACAGAAACAAACAATCATAAAGTTGCTCTCTGGACAGAACTGAAGTCAGTTTTGATTTAATGAAATCCGATTACATTTTGTTGTGCGGATTTGTGCTTGTTTGTTTCCCTGCTAAACACTGTTTTATTTGACTACTATTCGACTACCAGGATATTTCAATCTGTGGGGATCATGCCTGAAAAATCCCATACAGTCTTTCATCATCCCCAGTTCTTCATCAATTAGTTCTAAAATTTAAAAAAAAAAAAAAAAAAAAAGAGCACTAAAAATTAACTCTGAATGTCACTCTCAGTCACTATATGCAATTCCACTGATCTGAAAGCTAGATCAGATTCCTGGCAATGCCTTCCTATCCTTTGGAAGAGAAAAGAAGGGAGTCCCTCAAGGGCACAGGATGGAAAAGTGGTTCAGAGCGATATCCTCTCACACCTCTTGGAGAGCATTGGTGGACTTACTCCTGGAAAGTCCTCAAGACTCAAGTGACCAAAGCCCTGAGCAGCCAGGTCCAACTCTGAAGCCAGTCCTGGCTTGAGCATAAAAATTTGGCCAGATGTCACCCAGATGTCCCTTTCCAACTGAAGCTGTCCTGTGAATCTATGAGCAGTTCACAATGTCATGCCATTAAGGCAAGTTTTTATTACTTTATTTAATAGTTCTGGGTTTATTTTTTTATTATTATTACGTCATTGCTGTAACTACCATAATTGAATTGTTTAATAGAAGAAAGTAAAATCTGTACTCCAACCCTTGTTCTCCCAAGTTTATGTTTTGACATAGCCCCAGCACTTTCAGGAGAGGAACAGTGGCAAGTCAAAGATTACCATAGTCATTACAACCTTTACACAAAAGCAGTATATCAAAATGTAAACTGTGCCTGTACTAAGTAAATGTTAATGAGTAGTATCTGGAAAGGTTAAATATAAATACATGTAATTACAGCTTGCTAGTGACAAGAAATTATTAGTTTCTTTCTTCCTCAGAAGGCATTGGTCCAAAATACTAAACTGAAATAAAAGTATATATCTAATCCTGCAATCATAATAGAACTTGGAGAGCTACAATTGTATCAATCAGTCAGAAATAAGTTGAATACATACCACTGCTAATGTCCTCCATCAGTCCTATATTCCCCCCTTCCAAAAAAAAAATGCGTAGAGATTAGTCAGAAAGCTGTTCTGAAAACTGGAATTTAAAAATTGCTTTGAGAAATGAATTCATTTCCTTTTTTATTTTAAAAAATATAAGCTCACAATTGTAGAAGGAGAAAAAAAAACTACAAGGACAGAGAAAAAATCTGTTTTCATTCATAGGCAGAACAGAAAAAATGTTTGCTAAAGAAATTATTTAAATTATCTATATTGCATTTGATTGAAAGGGAAGAATTCATCTTTTTCCCTGGAGGAAAAAAAAACTAATATGCTGCTAACTGCACTAAAACAGAGCCATTCCAAGATGACATTTGCAATTAAAAAGAGAAAATATTTAATGAAATCTTGTTAACACTTTGCAACGGCAAAATGGCTTTTAGCCTTTAGAAAATTTCCATTTTAATATAATTCGCTTAAACTACCAATGCACATCTTTTTACCAGATGTAAGGTGAAAGCTTTTAATCTCTAGAATAGAGATGGACTGACTGAAGTCCTGTTTAACAATCCTATAAGTTGATAGCTGGTTGGAGGAACCAAAATTATATCCACCCCAGTCCATTCATAGCCATCTACTGACACCTACAGGTATCCCCAAACTGACCCAAACCATCTTTTCCAGTTTAAAATAAAAATATTATTTGCCACCTCCTAAACCTTTTGTAAAGCTTTACTAGCGCATATAGTTTCACAAGAGATACAAGATACTTCTAAAATAAGAGGTTGAAAGTATTTATGCAGTACAGGGTTGTCTCAATGTTTAAATCAGGTTCATGCCTTTTTTTGGTAATTCTTTAAATTTATGTATTTTCACATTTCAACAGCTTCTACATCTGCTTCCTCCCAACAGTCCCAGCAGTTGGGACTTTTAAGCTTCACCTGAAGACACAAATCTAGGAGGAGAAAAAGCCCGAAAAGGAGGGAAGTTCAGCCACTATGAATCTATTTGAACTCAAGTAAATCTAAATAAAGGATGAAAAAATGAGTGCACCTGGCAAGCTGCCTTTACTAGACTGTGAGGCAGTTGAACAGAAACATGAGACCAACTGGAATGAGCCATACTCTGCCTGTATGACAGTGACAGATTCTCTATTTATTTATTTATTCTCGAGTGATAGCAAAAATGCAAAACCACACCAATATCCATTCTTTATCCATTCTTCTTTTCTTTCTCTTCTTCTCTATTTCTGTATCACTGTAAATCTTTGTCAGCCGCATTTATTTAACTACATATGTTCTGATTAGCTACCTAATGCTTTTAAGAGATGAAAACCATTAATTCTGATTACGGAGTCTTAAAGCATGCACTAACTCTTCCCCTAATCTTGATTGCACTGCCTTTACAAAACAAAGGTCATTAAGAACATAGCCTGTTGCCCTGGGATGGGGCACGTGGTCACATGGCTGCCCACACTCACTGTGGTGCCTGCGACCTGTTGCTTTTTGGGGCTGGATGCCCCTTACTGACTCTTGGTTCACATTGGTGGCAGGTTGGTAACATCGCAGAGTGGCACAGTGCTGCAACACACCAGTGGAAATTAAATCCAGAATAGCCAGTGGGCTATAGAAAATACTGCATTCACTTGACAAAGGAAAGGTAAGGACCATATGCCAGAAATCACGTTCTGGTTTATTGCCATAAACTTGGCTAAACAAGGGGGTTGCAACATGATGGGCTGGATGCAGGCACAGGGATGGGACATGGTTCAGTTGTGGGGAAGATGGTGGAGATGCCTTGTCCCCTCACATCTGCTCCCTCACCAGCACTTCTCTAGTCATACACAAAAAAACAGCCAGAATTTTTAAAAGGATGTCAGGCCAGTAACAAAAGACTATTTCTACTTTGACCTTTCAGTACAACGTAACCTATTTATAGAGAAATTACTCTGCGGTTTGAGTTGAGCTGCACAAGAAACAGATTTCTCCTGCTGATACCTGGTATCCTAAACGCTTTTTGTCCCAAATTAGTATTAAAAACAAGAAGCTAGCAATTTCTTGGTAAATGATAATCAATAAACAAGTTTTTTCTGAGCCAATTAAAATATTTTCTTTTGTTATCTTCCAAATACTCTGATTCAAAGTAGACCTTCCTGTTTTTCATCTTAATTAGCACATAATACTTAAATTGAACAACAAAGAAACTTGCTTCAAACTAAGAAAGATGAAGTTTTCATTGAATACATTTCAAAAAAAAAAGAAAAGAAAACCCATGCAGATGATTTTGGATTGTTTTTAGTACTTTCGGTCAAAATGGGCCCTTCCTTCATTCGTACAACTGCTCTGCAGGTTCCTGGTAGCCGGGGCTGTGCCCGCACCTGGTGGGTCTCCATGCAGCACTTCCATTGCACAGAGCTCCTGCCCACCCAGCCGTGAGCTGTCTGATGCTCGTTGTCACATTTACGTGCTTAAGTCAAGCAGTGGGTAAAGACTTCATTGGATCCTAAAATACGCACCATTCTCATGATAATTTTTGAGTCAGATACTTAAGATGTTAAGCAAGTTACCATATTTATACAATTTCTATCGTGATTTTGCATTCTGCACAACACTAGCAGTAATTTGAAAGGTCACAATATATTTCACAGAATCACATTAATTTCTTTAAAATGTTTTTATTCTAAAGCCTGTTTAAGTTCTCTTCTTTAAAACTGCAATTAAAGCTTTCAGGGAAAGCCTTTCTTACCATTTTCGTATTATTCAAAGCCTCCTCTCACTTCTCATTGCCCACACAGCCTCCCACGTGCAGACCTGACATTCAGCCTGGTCCCCTATACCTGTGCCGGATGCTCTCTGCCCCTACATCTCCTCTAAGCACAGGCCCAATACGTTACAGAGACCGACTCGGATGTCATTATGAATTACTAATTATGTCCTATGAGGCACAAATTCATCTCCTGCTTCTCGTGATTGCTTAACCAGGAAGTAAAATCAGGCTCGTTGGAGGCACGGTGCAGAACCCGTTGTCATTTCTAATTTCAAGCCCCAGGTCACCAGCCCGCACAGGACAGCATCGCTCACTGGCGCTGGAAGAGCTTGGTTAATGCATTTAATGAACTGGAAAGATTGTGTCATACAAGTAGCATCGCTAGTGAAGATGAATTTTTTAAACTGCAAAATGAGCTATGTTCTGCTCTGTCTTGTGTTCTCTGTAATGGTCCAAACAGCTGCTCTAAGTGTTGGGAGTTTCCACAGCCCAGCAAAGCTGGAAGACAACGCAGCTTGCAAGTGTCCTACATCAACCAGCAAGAGTCAGTGTCATCCTTTTACAGCAGGCCCACGTGGAATCAGAAGCTGCTCAAACTTTTTCATTTATTTGGTCAAATAGGTGGCCTACAAATGTACATCACAGAGCTCATCGGTGTGACGGAATCACGGAGATACAAGGAAAAGGCGATGGTGAAGAATGGGCTACCTGGGGCTCCGTGTGCTGGAGAGCACCGAGATGGGAACAGCAACCACAGCATCTGCTGCTGCATGTCCAATGCAATTCTTGGAGAAAGAGACTCCTGTGTTCGCAATAAGAGTTGAATTATGAAAAATAAATCTGCTGATTAGTATTCTTCATCAATATTTTCCTTCATTTTTACAAAGTTCTGTCTCCCATGAGGAATTGGGAGGCGGGGGGGAAGGAAATTCTTTTTTTTCTCCTTTTTTCTCCTCAATATTGCTTTGTTAAGGTAGTATGTTGGAGGTTGTGGAGTAGCTTCACACTTTTTTCTATCTGGTTTCTGAAAATGTTCACATCCTGAAGAATGTACTGCTAAGGCTTAAAGTCATGCCTTTTTATTTTCTGTGCTTGACTAGGGGCTGAATTATCCTATGGGGGTATCCATCGCCTTTCTCTTCTGTTTTGGGCTCTGTCATTTTCTGAATCCATAATGCCTATCAGAATGAAAAGGCTGTATGGCATCTACTACTGGCATTCCTAATGAAGCTGAGGATACATGGGACAATTTGCTAAGTCAGTAACGTGCCGGAGGCTTTATTTTGCTCATTTTAATAATTCATATGTAAACTTGTTTCTTTAAGTCTAAAATGACTGCTCGGTACCTACTGCAATCCAAACAATTCTCTCTCCCCCTCTAAAAGAAGCTGAAAAACCAAAGCCCCAGCCTCAATTCCCCAGCAAAGGCAGTTGTTTATTTCAGTTCTTACAAAGCATGTTTGTAAAAAACAGTCCCCTCCCTGACTGTTCCTCATACAGCCCTGGTAAGTGAATTAAAGCAAAGTTCTCTACAATAACCGAATTTAGGGTACCAGATGGCTGTCTAAAATAGCACATATTTCAGCCTCCTGTGTAGTAGCCAAGCTGATTTAAACCAACTAGAAGTGAGGTACGCTTTAATCAGGTCAGCCGACAGTTATTAGATCAAACTTGATTGAAATTCAGAAATTTCGTGAAAATAAATCTGCTACAAATCCAGCATTTTCTTCCTACGGGACCCAATGGATACAATTTTTAAGGTATGAAAATTATTCTGGCTTGGGGATTAAGATTTAGCAGAGCATGTCAGGTTTTTATTTTACTGTTTAGCCAACTCTGTGACTTTGTTTTAGTGTAAATACCACTAAAACAAGTACCATGGAAAGAACAGGAGAAGACAGAAAAGGGCTGCCTTGCCTCAGCCTTCTACAAATGTTCAAGCTTGACATAAAATACTACAAAGACAAAATAGCTGCATTTTGTACTTGGCTTGCACAGCTGTAAATGATAAGAAAGCCAAAAGGGGAGAATTTGAGCAGCAAATAGGACATAATTCTTTCTGGAGTCTGAGCTGCACATATTATCATAAATTTTCACTATTCCTTTTATAAAAATCTACTTGCTAAATATAGAGGTAACTTACAAGTGAATTTATTGTGCCACCTGAGATACCCCTGTCAGTGCTTTTAATTTTGATATTCTTCATGGCTCTGAACCATGGAATAACAGCTGGGCTTTATCCTCCAGGTAGTGAAGGAGATCTCTATAGTTCTCTCTCTCATTTTGCAGATGTTGTGTACAAAGCTGGTTCAAAAATAGATTTTCCATCCTGAGGGACAATTCCAGAACATTAAGATTTATTTTCATCTCAAAATCAAAATGAAAAGGGACATTTCCGAATTATTTTGGGGAAAACATATTCAGGAAGGAGATCAATATGGAAATAATGGACTATTCCAATCAAAACGGGATGTTTAAACATTTTTCTTATTAAGCTAAACAAGGCAAACAAACAGAAGTGAGGCCATCCAGATGACATGCAACTCCTGACTTGATGTCCCCACAGCTCAACAAGAAGATTTGTTTCTATCCCAGGAACTCCCACGAGCTCCATCATCAATAAATGTTTGTGCTTTCTATAACTTCCTTTAACTTAGTTCCTAGACAACTTCGACCAAATTAACCTGACAGGGAGACTGCTCAACAGGGCACTGATAATTATTGCCACTCCATCCCCGTTCCTTTTATTATCAAATCTTTTTTCTCAGTACGGTATTGAAGGTCCCACAATATTCATAAATACGGGTAAAAAAAACAGAAATCACGGCAGTCTACCAGGAACTTCTAGAATGTGGGTACCACTAGATCAATCTTGTTCTTCCAGTCCTGGACAGCACAGAAAATGCATATGGTATTTCTTAAATGACATATCCAGTGGCAGTGCTATTTTTTGTCTCATGGTAGCCAGCTAGAAAATAAAGGGAGGCTGGAAAAGATTCATCCATTAGTGTTGGAGATGAATCTGTTTTTTCTCTTGAAGCATATAAGAGTTAAAAAAAAAAAAAAAGTTGCTTTGATTTGACTTGGCTTACTGTAGCATGCCCTTATTAATAATAAGTTCAAAGGATAAGCTTGTGCTGCAGCCTGCCATTAAACCACACTTCCAAACTTCCTTGTCTAGACACGAACAGAAAAAAATGAAATTGCAATATGCAGAATTGATCAATAGCCTACTTGCATCTTTTTTCCTTTCTATCAGCATCCAGCGAGCAGTCCCAAGCATTTCACAGCTCCTTGTCTGTTACACCAGAACCAGGCATGGAACTGGGGAACAACAGGGCCAGACTGAGCCAAACACCCAAAGGAGCTGAGCACAGATACGTGAAAGCCATGGCATCAGTGACAGGCAAGTTTGCATTTGTATCGTACAAATACGCACAATTTTTAAAAAAGCAGAATTGCATTGGAAACCCCTACATTTTTCCCTCCAGTTCTTACCATGAAGCAACGCCATTGTGCGTGCGTAGTTCTGATAGCAGCAGCAAGCATCCAAGCAGTCCTTTATGTTTTTATCTATTTACTTCTCTTTCCATTTTTAGCTGTACTCGTATTTGCCATTTGTAGCGTTCCAGCCACTTGTGAGTCAAAGGGAGCTGAAAGCTGCAATGCAAAACAGCATCTTGCAGAACCAAAGGCTTCGAGTGGGTCCTAATCATTAGCCTGCATTGAACTTCAGACTATTCATATGCATAAAAGATTACAAAATCAAAGCTTCATATAACATTGCTTAATTAATGGCATAGGCAGCTACAATTATTGGGCTGTTGTTTCTAAGAATAAGCTTAGTCTGCTTAAAAAACAGGCACAATAGCCTTACTTTTTGGGTACTATCTTTAAAACATCATCTCTGATGGAAATTTATTTTAGACAGCTCAGAAAGCTGTTCCCAAGACTTTGGAGGGAAAAAGCCAAAAAATCTAGCATTTTTTATACTGATATAAGTGACAAATATCTAGCTGGAAACATTCAGCAAGTGTGTTTTGGTTTGTTTGCTGGTGTTCCCTCCCCCCACCCTCCATTCTTGTTATAAATAAGACAAATAGCAAAAAAAAATAAAATCCCAAGAAGTATTTCTATGTCTCTGTGTGAGCACAGTTTCCAGGTTCTAGACAGTACAATTTCAGGTTATTAGCACTGAAATAACTGGTAGGGTCTTCTGAGCTGCTTATTCTAAAACAGAAATGGTCCTGTAATATAGCAAGCAACTTTTGCTGTCAAAGATGGAAATTAAATCTAATGATATTAATCCTCTTTAACGTATAATTTCCATACCAGCATTATATAGAAAAAATATCTGCTGACTAGCAGTAGACAAATCTGTGCAACATCAGTGCTGAATATTGTACATCCAGAGCACATCAGAGTGCAGAAGATCTTGACTGATGCATGTTATTTCTTCCCACAAGATAATTATTGGTTGTATACCATCACTTTCGGTATTTGGGGACTAAGTCAGGACTGAATTATTGAAGTCAGACCTAGTTCATCTAGGGTGAGAGTCAGGAGACTTGAATTCCCAGAATTTCACTGCTGGCCAGTGAAAGGAGCCAGCACAAGACCTATGCAAAGCTTGGGACACTTCAGCCTGTAGACGAGCTCTGAGATAGCGTCAGACTGATGGCAGCTCTACCCAAGGGCTCATTTCACTCGCTGGATGATTTTGAAGATATTTCTCCTATGTTTTGATCCTTCAGACTGTTTTAGTAGCATTTAAGTAGTTGATAAACACTATTTTTATTTTTTTCACAGATTACAACCAGATCGCTCTTGCCTATATACAGAGCTTAAGTTTGTTTGCTGAAATGATGGTGAGATCTATGGCAAAATGTTTGGGTAAATCATTTTGTTTGTCAAGTCTATTTAAATTAGCGCCCATTTCTTCCATTCAATTCTTAATATCAAAAGATGGAAGCTCTTAAGCACAAAACTCTGAACCACAAGCCTTCTGCAATGGAAATACTTGTTTCCACAATGTAAGGTTCTTTGGTGGCTGTAGAGCTTCTTTTATTTACTGTAAAATATTTAAATGTCAAGGATTTGCATAAATACACACGTATGTAAATAAATCATTCATATAAAGAAACCAGACTAGCAAGCATGTATCAGCTTTTCTGTTCTTCCCAAAATGGTTGCTCATTTTTTCATATATTTCAAAAAATAACACTTTCATTTTTCATGGAAGTTACAATTCGTACATATTACTGTGCTAAGAAGCTTTTCTTTCTTAAAAAATAAATGAGGGTATTGTTCTAATTGCGAGGCAGGTACAAAGGAGCACACAACACACAAAATTGATCTGGGTACTATGTCCTCGTTCTGTTTCTTCGTACACTGAATATTTAGACTTTCCCTCAGTTGCAATCCCACTGAGAGGGAGAGGTTCTGTACAACAACAAAATAATTTATCAGATATCTGGGGGGCACTCATTCACTCATTGCTCATTTTTACTACCTAGATACTTCCTGTGAAAAAGATAGAACATTTTAACTTATTAAATGGTTTTAATATTAAAAAAAGAAATGTTGTATTAAACATTTTGTATCAAATGTAGTACTAAGCAAAGTAACATGCAGTGGGTTTATCTGGCCCCACCACAGCAAGAAATTCCTGAAATGTTCCATTTTGCCTATGAAAAGGTATTCCTATATATTAAAAATACACCTTTTCCTGGAAGCAATTTTTACTCTTAATCAAATTAATTTCAAGGTACAAGTAAGAGGAAAACACACCTTTGCACTGCCCTGTCACTTAATAATACCATGCCTTATGCCCTTTAATATTATGATTCATTTTCTGGAAAAATGAAAGTTAACACAGAAGATTTCTCCACTCCAAAATGTAACAATTTTATTCCTTAAAAATACACAAGTACAGCAACTGTCTAAAGAAATCAATGTGATGCTGGGGTCTAGAAATGATCAATTACATGCAAAATTTAGTCAAGCAGAAACAAAAAGAGAACAGTAGGATATCAGTGCACAAACTTAATTGCTTAGATTTCTTAAATTTCCGAAGTGAAAGGTAATACATTAAGGAACCTAATTAGATATTGATTTAAATAAATTTAGCCTCCTGGTGACTAAACAGTATTTACTAAGGGTTCTGAAGTAAATTAAAAGTGAGAAGGAAAAAAAAAACGTAAACAATTTTGTACCCTGGTTGTAAGAAAGCCAAACTAAGATGAAAGTCTCATTAGCATAGAAGCTTTATGATTTTGAAATAAGCTCCTACTGCTGAAATCTTCGTGCTATTTAATCAGCACTAAATGGCCATCAACACGGACTCAGGATTCAGAGTGAGATGGTAAATGTCCAGGTTGAAGTACAGTTGTGAATTACATGCTTCCACAGCGTCAAAGCCACAGGACTTAAGAAACTGTGGTTCCCTGAAATCTTGGAAACAAATGCAAAGAGCACTGAAACAATGCCATGGAGCAAGGAAGGGCAACTTCGTGGAACTGAGTAGTGCTCCTATGGTTCTGTTTGCTGGAAAGCAGAAAAATGCACTGGCAGGAAGATCCTCTTGCCCTACATGTCCCTGCCCAGAGCCATTATTGGGTTCATAAAAATTTGTTCCTGCTTAGGGGACATCAGCAAGCAAGCAGGCAGCAGGTCAAGGGATGAAATTATTGCTCTCTATGGCAATGAGACCCTATCTGGTCTACTGTGTCCAGTTCTGGCACATGAAAGGGCAAGAGGCGATGGATACAAAAATCTATTCTTGTGATCCTAACCCAGTCCTCCTTTCATAAAGTGCTGAGCAACTTGGTCTTATTTCGGTGTCAGTTTTGTGTGGTAGGGGGTATTGGATTCATGGCTACCCCAAGCTTTCTTGAGAAGGATTCTGTCCTTCCAAAGGGAAAACTTGCCAAGTAGCACATTAAAAAGCTGGACTGAATCCCTCTTAATTCTTTAAATTGATAAAATGAAATATTAGAGAGAAAACAGCTTAGAAAAAGGAATCTTTTACCTGTGTCTCTCATTTCTCAGCCTCCAGTGCCTAGCACTCTTTCACAGTTTTGTTACGTATTTTATGCTTTACCTCTAATGTGTGGTTAGACTGTGCCCTATACTTTGGGTGTGTCTTTGATGGTAGGATGGTTCAACATTCATTCCAATAAAGAAATAACCATTATACTTGAGTCGTCATGGAATCGTTTTACAGATGTATTCAATTGTGAAGGGGGAAGTTATCGTAAATCACTATCACCAAACTGGCGTGAATTGCTACCAGCAAATTGAAGTGACAGTTGCTAAAGAGGCAGCTATTGTTTGTGCCAATCATTTCTTGGTGCATAGGTTTTGTCTGTGCAGCCCTAACAGCACTGAAGCAGTAGTTTCCACAATGGAGAGATACTTGAAACCTTTTTCTTTCTTAAAGTTTATTTTATTTGCTACCTGATACACAGCAGCTAAAAGGTACTAGCTAAAAGAAGAAAGTTTACCTACAGAAGGTGGACAATAGCATAATTGGGAAGCAGTTGTTTATGCAAATATTTGCACTTCTCCTTCCAGCACTTGACATCAGTCTTTAGTTTAAATACATTGTTTTGAAAGTCAATTATTCGTTTCCTGTGGTTTTAAGTGTTTGCAAATATTTCATATTTTTTCCCCCTTCTCAGTGCATCACAATCCTTTGGACTCTGTGTCACTACATGTGGTCTCTGAGAAGGGTTTTCAGGTAGAATTCCAAACAGAATGTTACTCACATTTGTGGGCAGAACGTACAACGTACTGCCACATTAATCATAAGATCAGAGAAGTTAATAGAAGCTTTGAATTGACTTTCAACCTTTGTTACTGTTGATCTTCTCCACAGAAGTGCTATCGAGTTGCTAATAGTGTTAGTTTTCTCTAATTTAAGGTTCCCTACAGATCCTAGCCACTGTTTTGGTCTTATTGACATTGTTGTCTGAACTACAACTCATTAAATTAGCTCGAAGTTTGTTTTAGATTAATTACAAAATGAGGAGCTTGACATTCTCCATCTGGAGCAGAGCTTTCAGTTGTCGCCTGCTGAGGGACAAACCATTTGATTCATAAAAAGGTACTTCATCTACTAAAACACATCATTTCGAGCTTCAGATTTTCCATTTGGGCTGTTACTCTGAGGGCTAAATTACACTCCTGAATTACACCAAAGGAAAGGGGACTGCGAGTTTGGATAGGAGTAGCATTGTTCGGTGGCTAAACATCAGAGGCGCAAATCAATTGTTTTGTTTTGTTTTCCCTTCCTTCCTCCATGCTGTTAAATATAATAATTTGAAAATAATGATTAGAGAGACCTCAAACTCTCTGTAGGTGGCTGGGAGCTATGGCCAGGGACCATCCTTGTTGATGTGATTAATGAGTGTTATTTTAACACATTGTTTCAAAGAGAAAATATAAAAACGTATCAGAATCCCCCTGAAAACTAGTATTATTCCGTGAGCTTAACTAAAACATTATCAAAATAGATTTATGGGATTACAGGCATTGTGAGAGATGTAAACCAGGTGTACTTTCAAACTTTAATGAGGACAGTGGCTCAGGAACGTAGTTCTGTGAATACTGAATCATGTTGTGTATACAAAACCTCTTACTTGGGTCCTCTTCACAGCAAGATCTGAGCACTTTTTGCAAGATGCCAACTTGCTAATGCCCCTGTTGCTCCCCAATGTGCTGCCTCCCAGAATTAGCTCTTCCTCTCCTTCCAACAACTCAAAATGAGCAGACAAAAGTGAATATTTTATGGTACTCTTTTATCACGGGTATGATCAAAGCTTTCATATGCAATGTGTTCATTTTCTAACACTATTATCCTATCTTTTCACATCAGTAGAACAATTGTACTTTCTTTGAATGGATTTTTCCAGAATCAGAAAATTCAAGGCCATCAGAAGCACTGCAAGCGTTTCCTCTGTGCCAGAAAGTGGGATTTTATTTCCTGATTATTTCGTTTATCGCAATAATTCATTCTGAAATTAGATCGTACATTTTAGGAAGAGATTCAATCTTATTTTAAAGAGTCTCGTTGACGGTGCATGAACCACATCCATTAGTAATCTGTTCCAATGCTTAATTACCCTTGTTAAGAATACAAGTAAGAAATCGTCTGATTCCTATTTGACCTTTCCTGCATTCAATTTCCTTCCATTTCTCTCAAAATTTTCTGATAATATGTCTCCTAGACTCCCTCATAAACACCCCTGCTGTTCTGGAACAGGCTGCTTTACGTTTAATACCCAGGACAGTTATATTTTGATTCAGGGTCTTCTGTTCTTTGCCCAGAATGAAAGTGAATTGCATGGGTACCAAATCCTAAAAGGAAGACAAGAGACATACAGAAATGATGAAGAAACTTAACAAATGCATTGTTTTAAAAGTTATGTGGCTTATCATCCAGTAACCGAGGGATTGGCTTGCCTGGCATCGCAGCTGTATTTAGACACAAGTCTGGCATTTGAAGTTCAATTCTGGGACATTTGCTTATTCCTAGAATTTATTGTTACAGACTAAAGAACTCTGCTGCCATACATGCAAGGTGCTCGACTGCTCCGTCTGGAGTCCTGTTGAATAAGATATGATCACTAGCAGTGGGAATATACACATGAATGAAGGGTATTTCTCTAGTTACTGTAGTATTTTCCAGCTTTGCTATTTATCTTACCACCACCACCACAATATGTGTACTTTTAAGAGAACAAAGCAGTTGGCACATCTTTTTTTTTTTGGTAGAAAACTCTAGGCTTTTCAAGTTGTCTCAAAAGACACAGCCTCTCCTGTTTTTTAACACTCTCAGCTGGGCTTCAGGATTTCAATGAGTCTAGAAATTGAGCACACCTGCTTTGACTATCTCACATGTGCTGTGTACCCATCTACAGCACTCTGGACCACCTCCAGCCTACATTCAACCTGGGAACAGAGTTCTGAAGATTTATAACCTGCTGATTCAGATAAGAGCTGAGCAAGACTGATTTCTGCTCCTGTTGAAGCTGTGCCATGACTGTTGGATTATTGATCCCTCCCAAGGCACACATTTGCTCTAGTATGGGTGAACACTTGCAAACAATCCCAAACCTTTTGTGATACTACCAGGGTGACAGGCAGAGCACATGTTGTTGTATGTATTTGTATCTCCCTGACTCCTACATACTAGTTTCCATGGGAAAATTGCAGAATGCCTACGCATGTTAATTTTTAGTGCAGCAGACCGCTAAACCTATCATCTCACAAAGATATCCTTTTATAGCCTTGTCAATCAGTGTATAATTAGCTAAATTTACATGCAGAACAGATGGGAATTTTGGAAATGTTTCTTTTACTAAATGCATGTGAAGAGGAAAAGAGAACCATGACTTAGGGATTTAATATATATCTGTATTCCTAACGTGATATTGAATTAAATTAAGTTCTAAAAATATATGCGATAAAATTCTCAGCAAAATACACCAAACATTATTAATTCCAAAAAAAATTCTCTGATAGTCACAAGAGAAACTAAGTGAATAACGTATTTCATCGTGAAAAGTAAATATCGAGTTGATGCTGTTTGCTTCTGTAGCTGTCTTCTTCAAAGGAAGAATTTGGGCTCCTAGTCTCTGTCATTTACAAAGATGACTGAGAAAGGACAAGAAAGTTGGATTTTTAAGAAAAACAGCACTCCCAAACAGTTCTTAAAGAGGAGCATGAAGCTCCCTTCGCGTTGCTGTGCTGGTCATTATCTGCCTCAGTACAAGTGGAATATTTTTTCAGGATCAGGACAACTTGTCCATGCATTTGCCTGTGCACATTGGGATATATCACCATACCTCCTTTCTCAAGATGTACAGATTTTCCAGAGCAAGAAGGTAAAGTAGGAGAGAGAGGAAGCCACAGAAGGAGCATTGCTTGCTAACATTCTTGCTTCCATCCACAGAGCATCTGCCAAGCTGCTATATCCTGACAGCAATGGCTTGCAGAAATATCCCATATTTTAAGGCCTATACTGTAATCCATGTATCTACCCTTCCACTTTACAAGCTGCTGCTAATTCTCTAATTCACGGATGAAGAGGGATTTTATAACCTGCCATTCATTTACTAATTCCAATTTGTTTTAAATGGGGCTGCAAATAAGTTATACAGAAAATTCTCCCAAAAAAGGTGTCAGTATTTTGTATACATGCCCAAGCCATTGGTTCACTTCATATCAGTGATGGGGTCCATGCGACTCTGGTCTCGAAGAGAGTAATTGCCAAACATATCCATATGTTCAGAGCTGACACTTGTTACACCCAAGCTTTGGACGAGGGATTTCCATAGCACCTTAGTAAATTTATTGCCATTTAATAACACCCAGCCACTGAACATTTCTGACTGAATATAAAGGATTATAAATGTAACTCAAGAATCATTACTACCTTACATTTAAGCAAATCCAATAGAATAATATGTTTAGTAGCTGTTTGCTGTTTCCTTTCTTTTCATATGCTTTTTTATAGTCACATTTTCTCCCTGTTGAAGTCCTAGGATAGGCTGAATTTTCATGGTAAGTTAAGGAGATAAAAGAACGTAGAAAATGTGGCTGTTCTTATTCTATCTCTCTGCACACTTCATAGATACTACAGGCCAGCTTTATGACAGCTCAGTTTAGAACTGGCTGAAATGCCAGATGAGAAGAAAATAAAATGGATAAAAGCCTTGAGATGAAAATTATACCAAAATTCACTATTTTGGGAAAAAAAATCCTTTCAGTTCAATTCAAAACTATTTGTTCATTAAATTGTTAATAAATAATGGACAGTCATTCTTGTAAGTTAGAACAGAAGCTCCTGGCTATGAGCATTTTCTTCTGCCTACGACCACAAAGACTGACGCTCTCAGATGAGGAGCTGAAGTTCAGGCTGCCAAGAGAAGTATTTTTATGAGCTGGACTAAGAATTGCGCAACTTCTGTTGCCACATGTAGAAATTATACATCACAAAGTTCTCCAAAATACAGTAGTTTTAACTACTACTTGAGATTTTCTTTTGAAATCATAGCCAATTCTTGCTCCCCAGACATTATGTTTGGCATTTGATTCTACTATTTTGGTTGGTGACCATCTCCCCTCCCAACTAACAGCAGTGGGAGCAGCAAGGTCAGGTCCTATATTAGTACGAATTACCATAATAATAAGTGGATGTAATACGATTAATGCCTGAATTTGATTTATTACATTCAAGAAGGAAATGAAGGGCAAAGGATGCAGCTTTGTTTATTATGGATATTCAAATAAACACTAACAAGATCCCAGCTAGTGAGGCATTGAAGTGTTAGAACATACAAGTTGATGAACATTCAGCTGTTTCTCCTTAGGGTACAAAGTATAAATTAATTATACCTTGGAAGTCAGCTTGACTACATGGCCCTTGGAGATGAGTAGAAATGGAAGAGACTTACTTGACTGTTGGGTATACCAAAGCCATGACAAGGGGACTATTTTTACTATCAATATAATCAAGTAGCTCATAGTAAAAAGCCCCTCCAAACATAATTAAAAATAACTAGTAGGAACATAGGACCTCCCATCTTATCAAGTCCAGTCACTTTTTATGCAGTGCAGATTTTGGATATAATTCCTTTTAAGAGATATCCATCAGCCTAACTCTTAAAATAGTTAGGCATGGAGTTTTAACATATTTAATACTTCCTAAGAGAGACATACCAGCATATCCTTTGTTCCAAACTATATCTATTCTTGAAATAAATTGGATCAGATCTATACAGTGTATCCATGAACTTAACTTACCTTGGGAGCTGAATACAATGTAATGTAAAGGCGAGAAAAATTTCCCAAGTCAATAATTCTGCCAAAGCCTAAGTATTACTGACAGCCTGGTATTTTTGCAACAAGCAGAGTAGAAAGGTAATACCTAATAAGAGATATACAGAAAAAAGCAATTTGTTGAAACTGTTGACTTTCTCATTAGAAATACCATACTGCTTTAAACCTCAACTCTTGATTTGTCCTTTTAGAGTAGAGCACCCAATCTGAATGACTACATTTTTCAGTGAAGAATCTCAAAGAGTTTAACCAAATGTTTCGGGTGGCCCTCAGAATAAGACTAAAAGGCTCAATTGCTGCTTGTATTTGCTTGTATGTTTAAGTTTCATAAATGGGAAAATGAACACAACGAGCACAAACTGGTACACAGGAATTTCTATATGAACACGAGGAAAAGCTTCTTTACTTTGAGGATTACAGAGCCCTGGAACAGGCTGCCCAGAGAGGTTGTGGAGTCTCCTTCTCTGGAGATATTCAAGACCCACCTGGATGCTTTCCATCACCAGGTTGGAACCTGATGATCCTTGGGGTCCCTTCCAACCCGGGCCATTCTATGATTCTATGCTTTCTTGTGCAACCTCCTGTAGGGAACCTGCTTTAGCAGGGAAGTTGGACTAGATCTCCAGAGGTCCCTTCCAACCCCTACAGTTCTGTGAATTGTGATTAAACTTTATATCACACATCACCGGAATCCAGGTGCCTATCTAAAATTAAATACTTACCTATGGATTACTGGGAGTTATTTCATCTGATAGCGTAAGAATGAACACTAATTACATGGGGTATTAGCAAGAAAGCTACAGGATCATTCTGAGTTACTTGCATGGACAGTGCTTTCCCATTCTTGAATTCTGGAACAGTGGTTAGACAAAGTAGAAAGAAGGTGGAGATGTGAAGGCTCTTCTATCTGTTTGAAAGTCCTGCACGATGATTTACTGCTGATCAACAGACTGAACTGCACTGTGCTGACACATTATACTAAAAAGCTTTTTGACCTATTGCTGTTTTCACAGTTTTGTATCCAGATTATTGAATTTTGTTATCAGTACAGTTTTTAAAACACCATTTCTCTAAACAAATTATCACCAAAATAGGCTTTACTGGTACATTGAATAAATACAGGAGGAAACATTTAATTGCAGTGTTTTACCTATGGCATCTGGTTCTCCCCTACAACAGTTTCCTCTGCAGTCCTGCTTCCCCTCAGATCTGTCACATTAACACGTACCCTTCTTCCACTTCAGTGATGCTTTGACAGCACGTCAGTGTGGGATCCTCTCAAATCTGCATCAAAGCAGGAGTGGGTACATTTCCAAGTACGAGGCACCGTTATTAAAGAGCGCTCCGTGTTCCAGATGAAACCAGCGCTCAAGACGCAAAGCTAACAGTAATACACTCTGTCATCTCCCATATCCCGCAGCCAGCTCTGTCTAGTCTAAGCAGCAAGACAAAAGCACGTGATGATCTACCCATGGAGTTTAGCAAACAGTGGATTTTGCACAATCAGCTGGAAAAAAAAACTCCATCCTTTCACTCCTGTGCCAACTAGATAACCAGGTTTCAGTTCAGTATCAGCATAGTACCCTGTTGGTTTCTGATGATTAAATGTTTTCTTCAAGTTGTAACCAACACAACACTTCTGTCATTTTGCAAGAACAGAATTTGGAACCAAAGTCTGGAATGCTTCTGGGTCATGCATTGGACTCACTGACTGCAGGGGCAAGACAGGGTTCTTAAAAGCAATGCTTTGCTGCAGTCATGGTCACCCTTACCCATGAAGAAAAGTAGCTTTTTTAGTGGCAATAATTTTTATTTATAAAAGTTGTCTCTGGATTTTATCAGGTAAAATGATATACACTAGACTGTTTCATGACAAATGTGTTTGAGTGTGCTTGCAAGTAAGATCAGATTTTAAAAGAACAAAAGAAAAACTGAAAAAATCAAGAATAAAGAAGGCTTTGAAATAAATGTGTTTTTTTTTTAACATGGCAATGGAATATATACTCATCCAAGACCACATAGACAGTTCTTAACCCATCTCATATTTGAACTTTGGGAAATCAGTACAAAGAATTTTTCCAGCTTGGAGCACAACTCCGAAGGTAATGAAATTCCTTTTAATCTGTCAGCTTTTATTTTTGCTAATGAAGTCTGCAAACATGTTTAACTAAATAGTTGAGTGGGAATTCTCCAGACACACGGGGATTATTGGACTTGATCTGAAGCTTGTAACAGCATCAGCATTAAGGTAGATCTGCCACTGGCCCTGTCTCCTTGACATGAGGCTGAGATTTCCTGTTGATGAGCTCTGGACCAAGCTCAAAAAGTGCCGTGTTGCAAAGAGGGTTTCCTACTCCTCCACGAAAGTGAAAAGGGGGAAAAATGAGTGCCAAAATCCTGCTGTCACACCGCTTGACGTGTCCCAATATCACAGGTAACATTCTGTACTGAATTTGGCACGTCATCCTTCACCATGATGGGACCAACACAACAGATGGTTTCTGCCAGCGCCAATACTTTGGCTGCAACGTCAGGGACAGCAGCATGTGGCACAGAGGTGCCAGGTACGCAGTTACTCCACCACAACCCGATGTTTAGTTCTTTTAAATAACAATCATTTTTCAAAGAATCATTCACAATTCATTTTGGATCATTGGCATAATGAAGTCATACGAAGAAGAACAGTAATTCAAGAGGAGTTAAGGAGGAGGTTGAATGTTACAGCAGTTCTAGCAGGAAACCTTAAGGCTACCAAAATGCTTCATGAAATCACCAAGGATGAAATCCATATTTCCCTACTGAGTCAAACACGACTTGACAATGCCAATGAACTTTCAGAGAAATGACAGACAAATTACAGCGTGCGTGTGCTAAACCACGTTGAAACCCTCATTTCTAAAAGGCATTCTGTCAGGAATTGTAAATACTGCAGACTAACACTAAAAGATTGTTTTCCTACTTTGTATGGCATGTGCTTTCCGCTCACAGATTGTTTATAGACTGTGCAGATTATTCAATATATTTTGAATTAAATTTATTTTCTTTTGACCTGGAAACAAATGAAGAGTGCTGAGGCATTTCTGGCCTCAGTTGTTTGTCTCTGAAGACCTTCACCACCAGACTATCTCTATCCAGAATGTCCCATAATCTTGTATTACAATATCTGTAACACTTCACGTTTGTGGATTGGCTTTGTTTTGGGGGTTTTATTTTGTCGTTATTTTTCTTTGTCGATTTCTAGCAGTGCTTCTTTGAAAATTATACAAAAATGAAGGCAGTCCACAGCCAGCTGTGGCTTAGATGTGAGGAACACTCCGAACACCACCCTTTACCACACATACTACAGAGACGAGAAACAAGGAATGGCACTGAAGATTGACCCTCCAAAAGGCATTAAAGGGTCTGTGTTGGCCATTTTGTAGGGCCAGCAGCCAGCATCACCCCACACCACCACTGCCATGTAGTACCCCCGAGGTCAAGCTTCAAAGGTTGCAAATTCCAGGTCAGAGAAAGATCCAACACAACCCACCTCAGATAATACTGAAGGAATCTTGTTAATGACATTTCTTTTCATAGTGTTATTCCTACTTATAAACAGCTACACACCTAACACCTAATTCCACAATCATTATTCACGTTGCACAACGTCTTATTCACATGCCCAGATTCTGTCAGTCCAAATAAGACTATTCAAAAGAAAAATCCTGTTTCGTGTGAACGAAGACCAGGGAACTGGGCTCACGGTACTTCAAACATTTGTGCTGGATGACTGGCACAGCGACATTCAGGTTTGCCTACTGCTCATCAAAAAATGGATTTGTTTCCATTGCGTGGACAAGCTTCACAGATTGACAATTTCCCCAGACAAATGAGAAACTCAGGTGGAAAAATTAACAATTTCTGTTAAAGCGCCTAAAGTGGACAAGCAGAAGCTGATGATTTTTGCAGGAAGGGGAAATCATATTGAGACCAAATAGTTTGGTTTTCTTGCTGTTCTTCTGGCAGCAAGAAGTCTTCACTTAGTTACTGACCCAATTTTCGGGATGTTTCTAAAAGCTCTAGTTTGGATTTCTCTCTTGTCTTCTTCCTCCTTTCACCATATGCTGTTCTGACATGCTGATACACCACAGAACAAGGTTGCCAGATCCTCCCTCTAGATTATTTTCACTAAATACCCCCAAAAACAACTGTGCAGTTCTATCTCTCTTATAAACAAATAAGTAAATATTAAATAGTGCGCTCAAGATAACAAGTTTCCAGTGGAAGCCTTGAAGACATTCTCATTTAGTGTTATGATGAACTGGGTTATTAACAGTACTAATTTCAAGGCTGATCTAAGGTCAGTTCAAATTTTGGCCTGACAGAGGAGAATCACAGAATCACAGAATCACAGAATTGCAGGGGTTGGAAGGGACCTCGAGAGATCATCGAGTCCAACCCCCCTGCCAGAGCAGGTTCCCTNTGACCAGGGCAGAGTAGAGGGGGAGGATCACCTCCCTCGACCTGCTGGCAGTACTCTTTTTAATGCACCCCAGGATCCCATTGGCCTTCTTAGCCACCAGGGCACACTGCTGGCTCATGGCCAACCTGTTGTCTACCAGGACCCCCAGGTCCCTCTCCTCAGAGCTCCTCTCCAGCAGGTCATCCCCCAGCCTGTACTGGTGCATGCAGTTATTCCTCCCCAGGTGCAAGACTCTACACTTGTTTTTGTTGAACCTCATCAGGAGAAGACAGGAGTCTTCCAGAGAAGGAGACTCCACAGCCTCCCTGGGCAGCCTGTTCCAGTGCTCTGTCACCCTCACTGTGAAGAAATTCTTTATGCATGTTTGTGTGGAACTTCCTGTGTTGCCCCTTGTCTTATCACTACACACCAGTGAAAAGAGCCCAGCCCCATCCCTTTGCCTCCCAGACGTTATATATGTACAAACATTGAACACTCTTCCTTCACCCACGATTTTTCTTTTTTTGGGTTCTGTTTTCTTTTGAGATCCCATTACGAAGGTCGAAATACTATTATACTATAAGAAGTGGAATGAGCATGTGCCACGTGTAGTACACGGGGGTTTCAGTGCGACTCAGTGCGAGTGGTGGGGCGAGAGGCAGAGTTAGCACTGCCCCGTATCCTCCCTGTGTCCCGGCTGTAACAGGTAAACTGTGAAACGCACACCGATCTTTGTCACTGAGTGATGGGTGCGGAAGCACATTGCTGCTGCACTGTGCTTGCTGTGGGAATTAATGGGTGCAATTCTATGGCCTGTGTTACGCAGGAGATCAGACAAGATGATCATAGTGCTGCCATCTGGCCTTAAAAATCTACGAATCTACATTTAAATTCTCACTTGAACTTAGGTAACCTCTCTCTAAGCCCATCTGCATGTTGAATATTCCCTTTAGGAGGCAGTTGCTATAGCAAGCCAAATATATTCTACTTGCCCCCATCGGCTTTACTTTATGTAGCCAGTGACATTGCATTTTGGCAATAAAACATGGGGAGAAGAAAAAGAAAAAAAAGAAAAAAAAAGAAAAAAGCAAGGAAAAAATAAAAACAACCAAAAACAGATGCAAAGCCAAGCATTTGTTCCTTATAACTTCAAACAATATAAAAATAATAAATTAACAGTGTCTATAGCCACCACACCACATCATGAACAAATATTCATTGCAGAGCAATCACTAACACCCAGCTCTGGAGAACAACCTGTATGACCAAGTAGTTAATGACAAATGAAATGATAATGAAAATGATAATGATAATGAAAGCATAGAGGAACACACAAGGATGCAAATATTGCCCTCAACCTTCGAGTTAATTAGACTTTTCTTTCCTTTTCTTCCCAACAGTATTTCACTGAAAACACTGCTACAGTAACTGACATAAAAGCAGGATTTAAAAAGAGAACAGAATAGGGATTTCAAAGATTTTCCTACAGCAGTTAGCAAAATGGAAACCCTTTCCCATGCTATAGGATCCAGCATCCTGTGAGCAGCCGTACTGATCACGTTTCCAAGGACATTTGGTTCCGTGTGTTATTCTTAATAACAGTTTTAGATATTCTCTAAATTATCTATACTTATGAAGGGAACCAGAACGGGCTCCCTAGGGCAGTGGTCACACTCCTGTGGGGAGCCAGGAGTTGAACACAATGACCCCTGTGGGTCCCTTCCAACTCGGGACATTCTGATTCTATGATTCTATTTAAGCAGTTCAGTGAAATCACTCTAGTATACACAGCCCTTAAGAGTCAGCAGAAGGCCCCCAGTACCCCAGCAGAACTTGGATGACATAGTAGCTCTTCATGGGTCTCAGAGCAATTCCAAGATGCAGCTGTGCAGACATGGCTGGGTCAGATCTCACTGCCCTGCTGCAGAACGCCCTCACTACTAACCTGGAAGGGCTTAGTGGGATTTTCTTGCTAGAAAGTGAGAGGGACCCTGTGAAATTTTCCACATAGACATTCTGGAGGGTTGTATAGGAACTGCAGGAGCATGATACAAAATTTATTGAAGCAGTATTGTTTGCTTTGCATTTAAAAGCCACCAGCAGTAGAGGAAGAGAAAAAGGGTAGAAGCAGAGTATCAGCAGAAACTTTTACTCTTTAGAGTTTGTTCTTTAGAGTTACTTTCTAGAGTTTGGTTTGGGATGGGGGTAGGTTGTTTATAGGGTAGTTTTATGTTTGTTTTGGATTTGTCACTAATACTGCGGATCCAAGGTTGTTCACTCAGCTGGATTTTGCTTCCCATGAAAACATAACTGCATGATCAAATGTGGTTTATTTCAGGTGAGGTTCCTTGGTGAAATATATTCATGAAGAGACTGCATCCTGCTGACGTAAATAAAAACTAACAACAACAAACCCATCAAACATAAAGAACATCACACAAAAAAAAAAAAAGACAAGCCAGGAAGGAGATCTGAAGAGAAGTAATGAAAGGAACATTTTAGGCGCAATCTGTTATTTTTTCCTATTATACTATGTCCATACACTTCCCCCTTACTCTCAGCACTGTCCATTTTAATTGCACCCTGAAGAAACAGTTCTGTGGATACATCCACAGGGAGCAAAATCTCTGCCAGTGACAACCAAATTAATTTCTCTGTTGGAAGCATGACGTGGCTTAAAACCCCAGAACAACATATTTTTAGGACTTTGGACCATCTCTCTTTCTGGTAACTTTTGTCCTTGACGCTCTGATGGCAAAGAGCCCCGGTAGCACAACACCTATTGACTGCAGAGTTGACTACAGCCCTGCTAACTTTGTCTCGCTTGCGTTGAATTAATATATTGATCAGTGTTCATTTAACTGACAATGAGGCCTTGCCTTAAGATTTAGCAAGATATGTATGTATCTGTAAGTAAGGAGTAGATCTGGGTTCAAATGCACTTTGAGCAAAGTCCAGCACAGTTTGGATCAACCCATCACTCTTCAGTGCAAACTGGAGAACAAAGTTCAAGCTGTGTGTAGGAGAAAAGCAGTATTTTCTTTTGTAACTGTGACTATGGCAACAAAATCTATATGAGATTCTATATGGACCCGTGCTAAAAACATCTGTGGAGAATGCCGCAATGTCAAAATACTCCTTATTCCTGCCAAGGGAGTCCCTTCACTTTTTTATGCTTCTCCCTCACACTAAATAATCTTTTTTCTTTTCAAAAGAAACAGATTTTTTGTATCTACATACGATTTGTAAGTGGTAAGAGAGAGAAAGAATATGGATTTATTGTTAAAAAGTAAATCTCCAGTGGCCTTTCAAACACTAACCCTTTCCCTTCCTTGCTGCAATGTCCAATACCGCCATGCGACAGAAAACTGAGAGCCCGCCCAGCAGCTGGTGTTGTGGAAACGAGCTTTTTTCACATACAGCTTTAGACTCCAGGAATGAAGGCATTTTGCAAAGTATTTTGATTTATTGATCCACACCATTAACACCAGCCTGACTAACTCAAGACAGGCTGTGAGGCTGGGTTTTCTCGCATGACTATCTGCGTGAGCACATAATGTAAAACATTTTAAATCATATTAGAAGAATGCTTTTGTGGCAGCATAACCCGACATTAAAGCAAGAACATTTCTGATTTAGGACTGCTTGCTCAACTCATTGCATCCCTTTGTGCAAGGGCATGGTGAAGGAAGCTGTGCAGCAGAAGGTCCACAGAGGGCTATTAGACACAGCGATGTAGCTGCCACTTCCAGGTCAGCAAGCTCTTAAATGGCAGATTACTGGAAGCCAGGAGAGGATATCCAGAGGAATTATGCCTCGGTGTTTGCCCAGTTCTTATGATACAGCCCTAGGTTCCTGCTCCCAGCCACCACCAGGGGCAGGACACAATGGGTCAACGGTCTCAGTGCTGTTCCCAAACTGCACTCCCTGTCACAGGCTGCTGCACCCAGGAGTGAGAGCTCTCATTGCTCCTCTGGCTTGTTTTGAACTCAGAGCTTGGATTACTCTGTGAAAAACCACCAGGGCGAGAGAGAGCACACTATACCTGCAACACAGCATCTTTTTTTTTTCCCCAATTACTTATAGGTCCACAAAATTGAGGAGGAAGCAGCCAAAAAATGCATCCGCTATGTTGTACATACACTCTCCCACGTTATATGTAAATATCTTCTTAGCCGAAAATACTTTCTGCTCAATTCCATACTGGTGTCAACTCCAACAAAACGCAGAAGACAACCAAGGAGTAAGAGGATCCACCACTTCTATCCTGCTGTCCCCAAATGAAGGTGTTCTTTGCAAACAAGGCAACCTTTCAAAATCTACCTTCTGCAGAAAGTGCCCTGGGCAAGAGCTGCCTCCACCATTCTGACAAGAGTCACCATTCAGAATTTTAATGGGTTACACTGCTGTCGAGCATTCTATGCATGCTGTGCCTTCCTATGGTGTGGAAAACCTCAAGACATGCAAAAGCCAAACAGTTTCTCAGCAGGAAGCACTAGGAAGTGATTTCCCAACGAATATAAAGCATGAAAACATGGCAAGGGAGGCCTAGTTGTCCTGGAGACTGCGTGTTTCTGTATATTTCTGCATTATCAAACCATTGTATTTTGTGCAGTACGTGTATATGTCAGCGGGTCATGTAAATATGTGATAGTAACACCTTCGGTGCCATTTCAGATGGTGTCACATTAATTCCCAATAGGCTACAAATTTAAACTGCACACTTTTCATAGCTCTATCTTGCAGAAAGAATGCAAGGAAATAGCACTTTAAACTGTTACTCCACAGAATTATTATTCCTCACAAAAGTGAGGAAAGTATAATCCTTCATACACTCAGCCTTTGTTGATTGTCCAGTGCAATTTGTGAAGTCAAATATCAAAGTTTAGCTGCACCTGCCACTTCTAATTCTAAAACTGTTTTTATGTTTAAAACAATATCAGTGAGTTCAGGGCACTCAGTGAAATCCCAATTTATGACAAAAAGTTCTGTTTAGTTGGCACAAACCTATTAACTCAGCTGAAAAGAGTGACAGTAATTGCAACTGGCTAAGGGTTGATAAGAAAACGCTGTCTACTAATTTGAAAGGAAATTTACAGACTGGCAAAGCCATGTCAGACAAGAGAACCAAAAGATAGCTGCACTTGGGGTTTTCTAATTCAAGAAGAAGGAAAAAAAGGAAAGAATTCATAATATTTGCACTATAATAAGAGAGACCTTTTCAGAGTGATAAGGTTGAAACCCTTTGCATCTTATTCCATCAATGTCTACTTGCAGAAGAATGAACTTTGCCACAGACCAAAATTGACCCTTATTGCTGAGTTAAAAAATAAACATAAATAGATGACATTGGATCTCACCTAGTAACACTGACATCGATTTTGTGCTATAGGAACCAAAGCTCTGGTTTTTAAGATAATTGAGATTAATAATTTCAGAAAATGCAGAATTTAACTCTCCAAATGGGATCCACGCATCTCTCACTCTGCTTCACCATGTCCAGTCAGTAGGAGAAGGCACTGAGCGTCCCTTTCTACACACAGCAGTGCTGGTACCGCAACACTGCCCAAATTTCCATCCCAAGAGGATGGGCTGCACAGCCAAGGTTTGACGATGAGCCCTTTCGTTATCTAGTCCGGAGTTTAAACACTTACATTTTTTAAAATAAAACTGGAAAACAATCATGTCCCTTTTCTATCTGCTAGCAGCTTGGCCCAGGCAGCTCAAGGTGCCACCATCACCAGCTCTCTTGGCGCAAAACCTTCCCGTTCTTGGTGTGGGTGGGCAAGTCTTTGTGTAGTCTGAGGCTGAGACGTCCCTTGGAGAGAACCCTTTATAGGATTGAATTAAAGCATCTGTCACTACTCTACAATTGAATTATCGTTATTCTTTTATCTGAGTTTCAAAGAAGTTTGGTATAGTGACCTTTCCTCAAGTATTTTTGTCAGATTCTTTCTGATCTGAATTTTCTGCAGAGGAAGAGCTGAAGGAAGAAGAAATATGCTTTATTCTCCTCTTTGTACTGTGAGGACATTGCAAGGTGTATCTGTTTTCTTAGGCTTTTGGAAAGGTCTGAGATTTTCACATTACCTAGGATAAAAATATTTGTATCAAAGATACAAAGCGTTGTGCTTCAGGTCCTCAGAGGTCAGCTGCCAACTGATCGGGGAAGGAAGAAAACATTTCCCTGGGAGAAAATCATTCCCCAGTTATCCATGATGGGTTTCTCTCACCTTCCTGAGGAGCCACTATCAGAAACAGAGGTTAAAATAAGAGCACTTCCAGCCTGGCTCAGCATGGCAATTCCTGTATAGACGGCAGGGTATTTTTTCTTTTTCTCCAGCAGTTCTACAATTGTTATATAGATTTGGATATATCACTTTTTCTGGGATTTATGTATATATGGAAATATAAAATAAGAAATACTTCTGCTAGTGAACCGATTTTTAAATCCTTAGAGACAGGACTACATCCTTATGTCACATAAGGGTACACTGTGAAACCCTACCTCACTCTTGCGGCATCTTGTTCGGTAAGAATTTCTTTTGAAGATGTGAAAAATTTGTTATTCAGAACAGGTAAAGGTAACAAAACCTGGCTCCAGCCACAGCAGCACCTTCACAGCATTGTGCTTCTGCTGTTAGCATTGGCTTATCTTTGCACAAATAAGAAAACCTGCGGGACTACCCATGCTCCCCCCCTCCTTACTTGGGCAATAGGGGAGAAAGATGCTGCAGACATTTAATTCATCCTCTTTTAGTTCAGTGTTCTTGAATTTTTGACTTGGTTTCCACAATTTTCATGTCACAGCAGTCTTCTCGCATAGATCTGCGTGTTTCATATTCACAGCTACTTTGGGCTGTGATTAAGTGCTTTTCCCTCTGAGCACAGGTATACGGGTCCAGCAACTTCTCCTTCTTGTACAGGGAATTACCAAGTTTATTCAGTACTATGATTTCCATTGAGATTTTATGCTCTCAGGGATAAATCAAATATGAGGTCAAAGGCATGGTGGGCTCATTTTGGCTTGTAATCTGAGTAATATCTTATTAATCCAACCTTTTATAGGCTATTTTAATACATAAATGAATAAAAACGGTCATGTATACACTCTCAACGTCATGTATATCTCTAGAAAAAGGTGAAGTACCCGACAGGTACAGATACATACCTTTAAAAATTAACTAGCAAAGGGAGCAGAAGAAAAATAGAGGAGTAAAATTTCTAATATATATTTAAAATTCTAAGGGACATTCACAGATTGATAGGAAAAGAATAGGAAAAGACCTTTACCAAAACTGAGCAGCTGTTCCCATTTGATAACAATTTCCACAAATACAATTCAGTTGACACAATGGGAATTTAAGGGTTTTGATTGCAGTAGCTCATCTTGGTGAGCACTCAGAAAAAAAATAGAAATAAACATCAGAAGAAGCCTGGAGTGGCCAGTCTGGCTTCTGAGACACTCGCAGAGTACAGCAGTCGAGATATTGTGACTGAGGTTAGAGCAGTAAGTCAGGATACATAGGCTAAATGCCATGAAAGTAGCCTAGTGACACTATGGATAGGATGGAAAGAGCCTGAGAGGCAAAGTGACCAAAATGAAAAGGAATAAGGCCTGAGAAATAAGGAAATCATGCAAGTCTAGGCTGACTATATGAGGCCTGTCGTAAATGGATGTGAGACCCCCAGATACTCTATCTCTTCCTGTAAAAGCGAAGGTTCGCTGGGAATACTTCTGGATATTTCTAGCATTCTGGTGTCCTGCCAGGCAGCATTTCACAGTGACTTTGCAAACCAGTGTCCCCCAACACCAGCAGATGGGTGCTCCCAGTTCTGCTCACGGCGGCCTGGCTCGGCCTGCGCCTCAGCTGCGTCCTGGAGCCTGGCCTGGCAGCGGCAGCTCCATTCTGCCCTGTCACTGCAGAGAGGCCTGGGAATGTTAATTATTGCACTGTGAAAATTCTTCCTGAGTACCCAGACAGTCATGCCACCGTAACTCACATCTTAACTAACCTGTAAACCACGTATGAGATGTGTTTAACGCAGCAAGCAGCTGGGCGGGAGCTCTGGCACTCGTTGCCCATTCCCCAGGTGCATCCCTCCAAATAACTGAAAATAAACCCTCCAGTACAGCAGTTCCACTCCTGTGCATTTCACCTCAGCTCATTGATCACAGTACATATTGATCACAGCCCAAGTCAGGGAGGGCAGTCTCCACCACGAAGGGTGGCAGCAGGTTTTATATTCACACAGGAGCAAGAAGCCGCCTCCAAGCCTGGGCCTGAACCCACAGAAAGCCCCGATGGGGGACCGACATGAGCTTAGGGCCTTTCAAATCCACAAAGAAACCAGTTTTGAATTTTAAGTGTGTAACAACCACAAAGAACAGCTGGCATTCATTTTTTCTAGAGCTATCACTCATAGTTACCCCATTTCAGCAATGAAACCCAATTTATTTTCCCCAGCCTGATTAGAGATACTCATGTCTGCTGAAGGATTTGTGTACTCCACACATAACCAAGGGACAGAGGGAAGAGGAGTGAACCAAAGCAATTCTAAACAAGTGATGCAGAGAAGTAAAAAAAAAATCTGAGCCAAAAAAAAAAAAATCCTCCAAATTGATGCTAACGCAGGACCCTGTGGGCGCTTACAGCACAGGATACCAATTGCTCTCATAAAATCTTCCAGAATTTTCTAAGTACTATAGCTTGCTTACATGAATATGAAAGAGACCCAGCTTATCCTTGACCAGGCACAATACTGAATTTTAATCACTCAATAAGAGTTTGATGGCTTGCAGAGAGGAGACTTTTTGTCATAAGGTTTGATAAAACATCACTCCTGGGACAACTCGTACATAAACTCCTCACAAGAGTTATGCAACTCTAGGAGACGGCTTTCATGACAACAAATCTATACAGCATCGGGAACACAACCCAGCACTTAAGGAGGTTATAACTCTGCATAGGAATGATCCGTTCCTTGGAGCAATATTCTTAGTGAGGTATGCAAAGGGAAGGAGAGACGTGCTCCTCCCTCTCCTAAATTTTGACTAAAATTACGGCTTTCAGGAAGAGGACTAACCCTACGATTTTTGGCAGCAGTAGAAAACACTTGCTTCCACAATAATTACCTCCCCCAAATGACAGCTCAGTGTCATTTCATATTTTTATGATGCCATCTGACAGCCAAGATTTCTAGGGAAACACCAATACTGGGAGAGCTGGAGGGAAAGGAAGAAAAGGACAGAACCTAAAAATAAGAGTCACACGCCTCTATCACGTTAAACCCGCCTGATAAAAAATTGTAAACACCTCCTCCTTGAATGGTAACATTTATAAGAGACCCATAGGACTCATGCAAGTGGAATCAGTTTGTACTACACTGTATGTCACTGAGAGTAAGCATTAGAAATTGTTTGCTTTTTAAAGAAAAAGCTGTGTTTGGAAAAATATGCTGACTGAATTATTTCTTAAATTAGTTGCAAATAAATGGGATCGTTATCCTTTTGCACCACTGCAGCCCTCAATGGGACTTTAACATGGAACAAGAATTGAGGGAAAGGCTTCACATATTTTCAGGTGTTGATGGCTTTCGTTCTGGAAATGTAGGATGTTATTTATTAACTAAAACGTGTGAGGGTAGAGTAAATAATAAATATACCCAAAGAAATGCCATCACAACACAGCAAGGTGAGAGCTTTTTAAGTCAAGCTACAGTTGAGTTAGGAGGAAGCAAAAATATGCTGGGAGTAACTTTGGAACATTCAAAATCTCTAATTTTTTGAAATGTAATTGTTTGCCCAATAAGCCTAGAAGAAAAAAAAAAAAAAAAAACTTCCAGTGTGCATCAAACTTAGCAGCTCATCTATGGTGAAATTAGGGTTGTTCTCTAAAAAGGGACTCAGCCTGGTCTGCCATAGAGCAGAACACTGAAGACAAATTTAGTACAGAATAACTTTGAGATAAAGATGACTAGAAGCACTTAAGTATTTTACCATCTCTCCTAATTATGTAGTCAAGCACAACCAGCGCACAGTTAAGCAGATGATTTCACTGAATGTGACTACTGGGCTTGAGGCTGCACATAAATATTCAGAGTTTTACTCCCAGTCAGTCACTAATATACTCCATGTACAGATCAGGAGGGAAATACTTGTAGAACTGAAGTCAGAACATTTCAGTGGGTTCTTGAAAACAGCAGGCTTGTTTGGGGTGTAACATTGATGTTCTGTGCTGTTACCCTTCAGACAGGGCTCCAGAGGACACCAGCTTAGCAGTACATGAACATCCCTAAGAGAGTACTGTGATTTAATACGAGAACTCCCTCTGCATCAGGGTTGAAATCGTTCTTATTCTGTATGTATGGGAGAAACAGACAGCCTACTATATATAGCAGCTGTAAAATATAAATATGTACAAAAATAATTGTTCCCATGCATTCTTACTTAAAGGAGCCTTTAGTCACTAACTTATAAGCATACAGGAATCACCAAATGTTACTGTCAGAGGAGCATCAGAACCTCAGACCTGTTTGCCTAAGCAGTTGAGCAGCCATCCTCTATGTGGCCTCAAGGCTAGAGCAATAGCAGCACCCAGGGCTTTCCAGTTTGCTTTAATCACTATCTTTGTCTCTTTCAATGCACTGAAAGAGCATTCCAGCATACAGAAATTCATTTTTAAGTGTTCCCATGGATCATGTGCTATAAAACACTTCACCTGCTGTTGAGTTAGGTTAAACATTTCCAAATTCAAACATACATTACCTTAGCTGCCACGCTACAGGAGCCTTCCTCCCGTTTGTAATGATACCAGCTGCGGCCTGGGAGATGGGCTTTAATTAGCAGCAAACACACACCTGAAAGATAAAGCAGAAAAACAAAGGCATCCCTCACTGTTTCTCCTTCTTGTTATAGTCATGACTGCACCAATTGTTTTGTGCTCTTCCTCAGTTTGGTCTTTTCCAAGTTTGATTCATGATGATAAAAACAACAGGAAAAAAAATCCCCATGCCTGATTTGTCAAGAGGGCAGAACACAGCCGTGGTCTGACTAACCGCACTAACCTTTCCAAATGCTGTATTTGCGTTGACTGGCCATTCCCTTCCTAGCAGGATGCTGAGGCTGCACAAGGAGGGAGCAACAATTGCCAGTTAATCTAATTACAGGCTACTCTAAAGGTTGCAGAGATGGAATAGCTTGCCATTTGATATACGACTGGGGGGAATTAAACTCTTCATTCATGTGACAAAATTTTAATAAGGGCAGTAAATGACTGAGAACAAAGTAGAATATCTGCATTTAAGGAATTTCGGTGAATAAAATGGAAATGAGAAAACACGGAAGTGAATTTTTCCAATCAAGTTATAAACCCCTCATTGAATTCATATTTTTCATGACAAGTTATGGTTTAGGAACTAACTGTAAGAAAACTAGCATGTTCCAAAGAGCAAGGTTTTGAAGGGTGAGTGCCCCACTCATGTAGCAGCACAGCTGAGACCCTGAGCAGCTTCCAGCAACTTGGATCTGACCTGACCAAGGAGATATTTAGTGCCAGGATGCCTCTGTGGGCCTAAGAGAAAATGCTGATAGCAAACACAAGCAGGTGAACAATTTCCACAGCAGTTAGTTTTAAAAACAAGTTGCTTTAAATTTTCCCAGGCACCTTGGCAAGCCCACATAAGCTCTGCCTTAAGGCTCTGGGAAGCATAGCCTAAAGGAACAACTCCTAGGGGGGTTTCTAAGGGATTTAAAATCCTCAGCCTGTTCAAAGGCATCTTTCCAAAGGGACACTTTGTTCCCTCAGTCACTACAGCGATATACAAACACAGCTCTACTTTACATCAGATTAATTTTATTCTATGAACACCAAACGTGATCTGGATCACGCCATCCAACCAGTTCGCCTGCCAGTGGCAGAAGGAGGATGGCAGTGAATAAGAAATATTCGTCGGGTCAGATATCTGTGGATTTTGGATTCTATGTTAAGAACTCTCTCTTTTAGAGTAAAATACAGAAGAGCAATGATAAAACACCATGTTCTATTTTTAAATACTCGAATTTTTCTAATTTATGTATTTCATTTTAAATTCTAAAAATACAAAATAGCTTCAGAATATTACTTGGAATATTTTAGAACTAGACTAGACATGATCCCTTCGCATCCTCACCTTTCACCTTCCACTTTCCTAGAAATGTTTTCATTTCTGCTCTCTAAAAATCCTTTCTTCACACAAAAAGGACTATGATTCCTGCTGTCTTTTAGCACATTCCCCAGTGGAATTATTTCAGCTTCAGTCTCATCCAGCTGTCCACAGTGGCTACAAATTGATCTGTTCCTTGCAACGGTCAAATGCTGTCATCAAAATGTTGGCAAGTTTTTTAATTCCATCTTTGCATTTCCTTTAACTCTTTTGCTGCTTTAACTATTGTTGAAATGTTAGAGGCAATCTTTTATGTATTTATGCAGCCATCAAAATCAATGCATTAGATTAGAAGAAATCCGTATACTTTACTTAAGGTAGCAAATGCACAAGTCAATACTTTTATCTGAGAGTTTTTCAATACAAATTGAAGACTGAGAGTCTAGGCAAGAGTCTAAGTAAGAGTCTACCTTACTATGAGTAAAGTAGCAACATTAAAAATTCAAATAAAAAGAATAGTTTAAAATTAATATACGAAAAAAGTTATAACAATTTCATGTGAGTGTTATAACTGTAGTAAATACCACGCATTTATCCATACTCATTTGCATTTGTCACTACAGGTAGTCAAACTCTCACATCACAGTGACACAGAATATAAAGTTCATAAAGTCATTGTTCATTAAAGCTATAAGATATTTGCATTCAATTATCTGAAAGATGCTCAGATAATTTCAGATGTATGGATACTATATGAATACTGTAAGATATGGAGGATCTTCCAAGTTAGCCCCAATAATACCTTTGTCTAAAAGCAAAAGCCAGCCAAGGATCTTGAAAGAGCCAAAATGTCGTTGTTTATGTCTTGTCCCAGCCTATAAGTTCTTTTCATGCCACCCTGCAGTATTGCATCTGAGGTGGGGGATGTCTCTGTGCGTGTGTGTGTGTGTTCATGAACTAGGTCACCATCCACGCCATAGATTTCAAAGCTGAAGAGGACATTGATGGCCTGCTTAGGCCTAACAAAATTTCTCCTTTTAACTGTAAAATGTTGCTAAACATTAGTTCATGTTTTATGTAAAACGCTAACTTGTCTTTCACTTTTTTTATTCCCAGTTCTCATCACTTATGTATGTTTAATGTTCTACTCTCAACTTGTGGCTTCATTTCTTACGCTGAAAAGCATATTCAGCAAAATCTGTTTTTCCTGAAGCTGTCATTATTTACTGTAATATAAGATCATTAACCAGCTTCTCTCCTGCACTGTCTTCCAGACCTCAAGTTCACTTCTGTCATTCCCCTTCCTTTTACTGCTGAGAGTATCTGTTTTTATGGTTTTATGTTTGTACTCTTGTCATGGAAAAACTGATTCTTTACTAAGACTTTAGGCAGCAGCTTAACAAGGGAATGGATTTTTCTTTGCAAAACTCTGCAAAACTGGGTGCATCCTTGGCACCTGCAGCACACCGGTGCCATGGACATCAAGGTCCTGCATCTTACTGGTGGTATTTTATGCTAAAACAGTTTGTTGTTTTTTTTCTTTTTTCTTTTGTTTTGTTTTACAGGTTTTTATTTGATCCTTTGGATCTCAGTAGTTACCCTTCAACATCCAGCAAAGAAAATTTTGGCCTGTGCATAACATGCGTGACTCATTGAGGTCCTCGTGTGACTTGGGGCTGGGATTAAGGGTGAATATCCTGTAGAGAGCAGCCTGTTCTCTTCAAAGGAAAATACCCACAGCCTTGCTCTTGTGAAGTATGTTTATGAGTCCCAGTGAGAAGTCACTTGAGCAGAAAGGAGTTAGCAGGGGATTTATTCATATTCAGGAGCATGGAAATCTAAATCTCTCTGAGCTAGTGGCAGGGTTTTAACCACTGGCCCCTCAGCACTGTTCTGGTAACACGTTAATGGAAAGAAGTTCCTCACCATCAAGGATTACCTATAATCCAAGTTTGAAACACCAAATTAAAATTTTGCAGACAATTTTATACTTGGCTAGCTTACCCCTTGCTGTTAAGTCTAAATGTGAATGGAAGGAAGAAATAAAAAAATATTTGAACGTGCGCATATCCGTAGCCACAATGTCAGTGTTCCTTCTGTTACAGTCTGTATTAGTTACTAGTTAGTTAAACAGCCTATGCACACCCAAATCCACCATTCCTGTTCAAGAATTGTATCATAAGATAAATGAATTTTCTCACCACAGCAGACTCATGGCCACCTTGCTCTATCCTGTCAGTGAGCAATGACAAATCCGTTAGAGAAAATTATAACACCTCCTGTCACAGGCAAATGCAGTCAAAAGATTGTATTTTTATTTTTCTCTCAGAGGAAACTAGCCTCTAACCCAATGCTGGAGTGTGAAATATGCCTAGAAAAATGCATATTTCTTCAAAAGGACCAAGGATGGATCCAGACCCAGGCACTCAGGTGTCGCTTTCTGTCCCTGTTAACTCTTGGGCCTCGACACACAGGGACTTACAGAAAAGGGTTCGATGTTACTGGGTTTTTTGAGCACGTTGATATTTCTCCTATTGCTCTCATTGTATTATTAAATGAGCAAATACCAGCAGATAGTTTACTCTCAGTTCCTCACTAATTATTTACTGGAAAATATAATTTAAGCATATCTCCCTTGATTTATCACTTGCCTTTAACAGCTTACCTCAAACCTTTCACTCAGCTCTTTTAGCAGTAGCCTTCCAAGAAATCCAGTGCTTTGCACTGTCTGCCTCAGTATTCCTGAAATGCCTCAATATTTTTTTCCTATATTATTTCTTTCTGACAGGCTCACTAGCAATTAACACAGTATTCTGGGTGAGCATTTAGCTTTCATCAGCAGAATAGCATCTATTCCCTGCTCTGTACTGCAGTGCTTATATTTGTGCACAGAAGACTTTGATGACTGGTTTGAAAACTGGTGCACGTTGAGCAAAGGTCCTCTATTGATGCCCATATAGATGTATGCAACAGCAATGAATGTACCAGCCTGTGCATTGACTTTTTTCCTTGCATTTTTAAGTTCCTCTAATATTTTCTAACTTTGTAAAATATTAGATTTGTAAATTACAAATGCTGGGATATCACTATTAATAATGTGATCTTCACAGCAAGAAGCAATGGTGAGATTCCTTTGTAATGATGCCTCTCATCTGCAATGAAACTCTACCTTACATCTCAGTAGCTTCCAAGGTATCACCTTCTGAAAGACTTCTGACAAAGACTTTCTCCAAAGCCCCCAAAATAACCATTAACCTCTTTGTTGATTCACCCAACAAGGGCCATTGGATTAGAAAACCTTCACCAGGAAAATCTTTAGGAAAGACTTGAGGAAGATTTTAATAACAGACCTCCACATGCAAATCTCTTATTAGAATCAAATTCATTTCATGAGTAGATAACTTTCAGGATCAGATTCCATATCAGTAAATACACCAGGAGATAACTAACACATTATAATTTCTTAATGAACAACATTTATTCTATGGTTGTATTTATTTATTCATTTATTTCTCTCTTTTGAAGGATGTCTAAAAACACGAGTATCAACTTTCTGGGAACATACTTGCAAAAGTAATCTCAACTATTATCTCACATAATATTTTGAATTATTTTTATTTTGTAGTATCTCTCTGCTTCTGTGCTGTTGGATTGAAGTATCCATTACATACCACATATTTATGTTACACAGAGAGGCCTGGATAGCATACCTGCTACACATGGGGTCGTACTGTCTATAGTAGAACGCAAATTCCTACTCTTCTTTAATTTACTACTATAATTTTACTTACTGAACAACTTACTTAACTATCTGTTCTTCCCCAGGAACAATGATTAAAAGGTTTACATTACAACTCAATACATATGTCTTTACTGAGCAAATTGGTATCAATACAGATATACTCCTGAATGTGAAGATCACAGTAAAAAACAAGAGAGGTAGGATTTCTCTTGTTTTATTCTCTTCTGAAAATTACCCTTTATTTTATTTCTTATTCAGTTGCAAGTGTTTCAGCAAGGTAGGCCTCAGGAGCACTTCAGGACAAATTATATTTCATACATATGATTTTCCTGAATCCTGCCCAACCTAAGGGCACGTGCTTCATTTTAATTCATCCAGTAATATCTCTGGGGGTAACACTACAGGAGGCTCAAAATTTTTAAGTGTCCCAGTATAAGGACATTTACTGGGGACTTTATAGACCATCCTTCAAATAAGACACCTTAACAAAGTTCTCCCAACTGACAGAAACAATAAACTTCCCAGGTTTCTGACTGATGTATGTTAATATCTAAAGATGATTCTACCTCCCCTTCCCTAGATCATTTCAGTAAATTAATATTGAGTTATACAACCTAATGAGGGAAATTAATTTCCTAAAATTACCTTCCGTGAAGGAAACCAGACATAAGGTGTATAATCAGTTCGATTTTTTTTTCCAGAGGAAAGAGAATTACTGGGATGCTGAGACGGAAAAACACTATTTTCTTTCCAAAACAATTTTACATAATAATTCTATTTTTACTCTAATTTTAGTCTATTTTTATTCTTCCACTGCCTTCTATCCAATCTGTCTTCATTTTGAAGATTGCAGAGTAATAGCACAGACAAAGCTCATTAGCTCCTTAGGTACCTGTTTGATAACAATTAACAATAAATCTACAGATTACCTATACAGGATTTCTTTCAGGATCTTTGAACCATCTCAGAATATTTCTTTCAGTAGTAGTTTTCCATATATATGAGCCAAAGGGATACATTTTGCTCCTTCTGTATTATTAATAACCCTTCAAAAAATGCAGAATTCTCTAGTTTCATTCTAGAAGGCACTTCCAAATCCAGGATTAAAGCATTAATATTAATAGACTGAATATGACCCTACTGCATTAAATTCCTGAAGCGTCTTTCTACAGATTCATGAAAAGCGATTTTACTCCTTTGGAGATTTAAAAAAAAAGAAAAAAAAAAAAAAAGCAGAAAACCCAGTTGAATATCTTTACTACTGGTCAAGTCTTTGCCTTCTTTCCCAACAAGGAAAAGGGAGCACAGCGGAGGAGAGCTCCCTGTCTGCCTTCAGCATCCATTCAGCACCCACAAAGCCCACTGGAAGGCAGTGGCACGCTTCCCACCTTGCACCCCAGCCCTGATGGGCTGCATCATCCTCAGGTAGGCAGAGGGGCTCAGAAGGTGGCTTCCCATGGTGGGTACCCACAGGGGGCAATGAGCCAACTGCTGTGGGTCCAAGCAAGCAGGAATCGCAATCACCTTCCCTCTGGTGCAGCATAGCAGTGCCAGCTGGGGACGCTTGGGAGCTCCAAGGAGGAAAATCTCTGTAGAAAGGCTGAAAAATATGAATGTTTGCAATAGTTGCCAAAACCAGCACAGCCAGGGAGGGGAACAGTGCATGTTGTCGTCCTGCAGCAGGATTTCGGCATGTTCCTGAAATGGCATGGCAATTGCAATAGCGCGTTGCGATAGTTTTACCGGTTAATGAAAGACCTAAGGCAATCTAATTCAAGCTCTTTTCTGGGGAAGCGTGCCAGCTATATTCCCAGGCCAATTATTGCTTTCGCAAAGTGCTCTAAATCTGTCAACAAGCAAAAGTGTGAACTAGGGTATAATAACAGAGTTGAGAAGGTGACCCAGTTGTTGCAAGAGGAGTGCTGCTTCTTGCAGTGGGAGCAATGAAAGTTGGCTCACAGCATCAGCGTGTGATTAAGTGACACACTTACATACTGCTAGCATTCACCAACAAGCTTGTACACTTAAAAAAGAAAAACTATACAAGCTATACAGGTTGTTGGTAAATGAATGCTTATTCCTACACATCAATATGACAAACAGTTTGCAAGCTATCATGGGAACACCCAAGAAGGTTCAAACAATTTCTTGCTGCTGGGAGTATGATCAAAGGCTGTAAATAGATTTTTAGGTACAGAGTTAACGTCTTGATGTACATGATATATTTTTCTAAAATAGAAGTTATTAAAGGAAGTTGCTGAAATAAAATCGATCACCTAACAATCAAATGCTTGTATCTACCTCAAATATTCAACATTATTGTTGGGTAGATAGTTTTCGTAAAAAGAAGAAATGAGAAAGCTTTGCAATATTTTTTTGTTTGTTTCAGTGTCATAAAGGCCAGCACTTGAGAAATCACCCACCTGTCCTACCTAGAGCACAAGGCTTCTTGCCACACACAAGGCAATTTCTTTTCTCTGGCTGTACGTGCTGTAATTAAATGGCCCGTAACGTTGTCTCAGCCCCGTGAGGGCTGCTGGCACACACTCAACAAGTGCAAGTGCCTTGGCTGTGCTCAGTTCCTCCGAGAGCCATCGATTTGAGCTAAGCCTGGGCAGCTTCAGATGCTCCTCCAAAAATAGGCATGGTCTGCAAGGGCTGAAAGCTATTGCAGCTAGTCCGTGTGCTCCGAGCTTTGGCTCCAGCAGGAAACAACTGGGTGCTGACCCACCGTGGCCATGCTCAGCAGTGCAGCTGTTCTGAGGATGCTACCAGAGAGCAGAACAGTGAGGCACAGCCCAGCGAGCACATCGTACTGCGTGGGGCATTGCTGGGTGAGATGCTGTATTGGAAAAGGAGACAAAATCTTATAACCACGTGAACTAGAATGACAGGATCGATGGTGACTGTCAACCTAATTATGAGAATAAATCATGTCTGGCTCTACAGTTATTAGTCAAGCTAATTCATTACTTGCTTAAAATAACATTAATATTTAACCAATGAAACCATTTATTGGTGGCTGGTCTTATTGCTTTTTTTTTTCTTGTCTAAATGTCGACACTGCTAAAAATTCTTTAAAAAGTCAGAAAATTGTCTTAGGCATAATAAACCATCCTTCATCATTTAAATAAATAGAAAAAGGAGGCATTATCTGATGTAGATTTAGGTATCATTTACACAATGAAATATTACAGCTTTTCCACCAGGGTCCCACAGGACTTACAGTTAAATAAAACATGATTTTTCACTAAAAAAAAAAAGTGGCCTTAATTAAAGGTGAAAAAATATCTACAGGCAGTACGTCCCTCCACGTTATTTCCATTTACATACTGAAGCTGCCGAGTGTGCCAGGAATGATTTCTACCCCAGACAGAGTGCCTTGGGTCTGTTGACCTGCTGATTCCACCTTCAATGTTTGGTGACTGGAACATGGCTGGATGATGGCATAAAGGGGAAATAACAGAAAGGAGGACAAGGAAAGCATATTGAAAGGCAAGCAGAAAGTTTGCCTTCCCTTCCAAGTCAGGCCCATAGAGGTTCTCCGTGCAGTGTTGATGATAGTAGTGTCCACTATTAAAGAAACAAGTGGTTTTTTGTGGAGTATTTTTCCCAGTTAAACTGGTGAAATAAACCATAAGAGATGGAAAAGTAAGAAGAGGAAAAAAAAAAAAAAGATTCCTGAAGCCTAAAGACCCAAGTTGAGTCGAGTTGCCGGGCTGGAGCTCGGAGTAGGGCGGCTTTTCATTCAGCTGTCAGTCATTTGTACGATCCCCTTACTTAGAAAGGAGCAGAGCTATTCGATTGCCCGCCAGACGATAAATAAGCCTTGCCTCCAAACGAGTTAAAGTCTTAAAACCTGAACTCTTCAGATTTTATTAGTGATTGAATAGCTCCAGGTGTTTCTAAGCAAAAATCAATAGAAAGATTAGCTGCAACAGTCTGCTGAGAGATTACAGGGGAGACTTTGTCAGATACCCAATGGACTCAGGGACACAGGGATGCCCCCTGTGCTGAATCTTTACAAGGAGGAATCACCTTTGGACCCACAGTCTCCCCAGCACACTATCCCTAAGGGGGATTTTGCATACTTCCAGGGCAAATACTTGTACAGTTTATACATTAAGTATTTCCATGGACAGGAGAAGTTACAACCTGCCATTCAATTTGATTTAAATAATGTTTGTCTTTCACTTGTGTGTCAGCCAGTGGTCCATGTTAGAAAGTATGATTCACTGTGTATTTCCAAAGTATATTATGGGTATTCCCATATATCTCTGAGCATTTTACAATAATAGTCCTATTTCCAGATGAAAGGAAACTTTTGAATGTTTTAAATGATCTCATTAATGGCTTATCAGACATCTGTGTTTCCACAAGTATTTTTAAACATCACTAATTGTATCACTTCAGATATTCCCCTTTTATTTTCTTCTGTGACTGCTAAGGAGGCTTCCCCCCTAAACAGAGATGCTCCAATTCTAAAGAAGCTGCGAGTTGGCTGTACTGACAAATTTTAATGCAACAGCAAGACTCTGAAGATAATCATTTGAAAATGTGTCTGAAGTTGTGAAATGAAATTTGAAACATGTCCACAACAATGCAGGAAAGGATTATTAACATGCACGGTTGAAACCTTTGTGCTGTTTCCCTCTTTCAGGGTCACCTCTGCTATCTCACTGCTGTCCTGGGCCTTGGTGCTGCCAGCAGCCCTTTGCAGGAAGGTGCTGCCCCTTTTCCATTCATGGCTGCTGTGTCTGCAAGGCTGACGGCTGCTTAGGGGCAGAAATGAGATTAATTGGTGCTGTCAGTCCAGCAGCTGCTGGACACGTGTCCACACAGTAATTGACAATCTCAGGAAGGAAAGCAAAAAGGCTCATGGACTGAAATATTTCCTTTGAAAGGATGCAAATATTAGAATGCCAGCTTGAGATATAACCAGAGCAATAACACTGGGGTTTTCTTTGCTGCTTCCCATACTTCTAACCACAAGGAGAACAAAACTGATATGCTTTTAAGTTAAAATAAATACCCAAGCTGAAACTGAAATTAAACCTTAACTAAAAAGCAGATCTGATGGAAAGTCCACTCTTCAACATTAAAAAGTAAACAAACAAACCAACATCTGATGCAGGATGGCTCCTGTGTGTAGCATCCAAAGCGAGTCAGAACACAGATCACCCATGGAAAAGGGTTCAACTTTTAGGTATAATTTACCAATAACTCATTCAATGTGATTAAATTCAAATGTTTGAAAAGTAACCATCGTACTCTGGGAACTGAAAACAGAAGTTGTAAACTGACACCTTACGAAAATGAATTTTTAAAATTTAATATAAGTAAGAAAGTCATCAATCTGCTCTTTCATTTCTCCTAACTCCAATACACAATTATAATAAAACGTAGGCAATTCACTAATCATTTATTCATACTCATAAAACATTTCTCCGCTTGTTAAATGTAACAGAACTGGACATTTAATTTATCTTTACCAGGAACTACTTCAAGACTGGGGCTTTTTAGGAATATTTCCAAGAAGTCTTTGCATTAGATGAAAAGAAAATTAACACAGCTGCAGCACTTTTGCCCTTGGTTTAATCCATTTGATTTTAGAGTTACTCTTAACATTCATGTTAAAAATTCTAGGTTAAATTCAGATTTCAAATAAAATTTAACATATTGTCCACCCAGAACTAAGTGAGGCATCTGGATGAGTGTCTCAGTCCACCAAGAAGGGCACTGACTCTATACAGAAACACAGTGTGCAGGTCTGAAGTGTTTCATGCATTTACTAACATGTCACCAGCTATTGACCAGCCTATGAATGGGCTATAGATAGATCATTGCAATTTGAAAAATCTTCTGTCTTCCTTTCCTTACCTCTTTTTTGCAATGAGGGACTCTATATTTACAAGCAGAAAAAGAATGTTTTGGTGCTGGCTCATTAGGTACTTGAGTCTGTCTTCTGTAGGCCCGCAAGCTCACTGCTTTTATCAGAACTCCTGGATGTGAAGTTTTGTGACAGAGATCCATCACTGTGGATGCTATATAAAGTGTAGTGGCTCCACAGCCATTTTTTAAGGGATCGTTTCTGTTCCCTGGGTCACTCACCCTGCAGTGGTCTGTAAATTCCATCAATTAGGTCTACAAAGCAGTGTGCCATAGCAGGGTTTCTTGGTTCTCAGCATTTAAAAGTGTCCTAAGGTTTTGTCTGATGGATGCAGGTTTCCAAAGGAAGAAGCTCTCCTGCAGTGCCCCTCCTGCTCATTTCATCACAAAACTCCAGAGAGCTGCAGCCATCAAAGGGAAGGCAGCTTTGTGTAGAGGTGAGGGATGTCCTGAGGTTAAATGGTGCTAACTAGATCCCCCACGTGCTAATCTTCTCAAAGAGTTTTCATTCACCTTCTCAGGCATTTAAAAAGGAAGAGAACATTTTGGACGTTAGTAGGACCAGGTTTTGACAATCAGGAAGCATGAAATCATACCAACGATCTGCTCCTGCCCAAGAGCACCTTATTTGTTCTCTCCTGTTATCCTGGCTCAGCAGAGCAGACCGAGGGCTGTTGCCTGCTCCTGGGGCTGCCCCTCAGCCCTACGTGAGGCTGACTCAGAGCCTGGCTGTAGAAATGTCCATTCAGCATCTCCATGGGTGACGTTTCAGGCTCCAGAGCAGGGATTTGTTGAACAGTGTTGTTCATGCAGATCCAGCTTCGAAATCACGGCGTGACTCTGCATTCCTCATGCAGCTCCGTCCCCAGTGGTGTGTGGTTGTTTTCTGCTGCACAAGGCCCTTCCTGTGCTGCAGTGATCTACTTTCATGCTCTGGTTAGATAAAGTTGAGGGAAAAGAAAAAAAAAGACAAAACCCCCAAACCCCTCAACAACAACAAAACCATGAACAAGGAAACAAGTGACTACTTTTTAACTTGTTTTTTAACATTCTTAAGCTCTTATAGAAAATAACTAAGTCTCAAATCCTGTAATTCATCCTTATGTACCTGAGGCAATAAAATATGCATTTTTGTATGTTGGATTTTTGCCTCAAATAGCTTTGTAATAGTCTTATCCAAACGATGAACAGCAAATGCTATTATTTTTTAGCATAAGATACTTTCCACTATTGTAAACAAAGATTTAAGAAACAAAGATTTCATTTTAAGATCTACAGCAAATAGGACTTACATTTGAATATTTACATTTGCATATTAGGGACTTTGAATAATCTGTCTGTGAAAGACAAATAAATCAAGTCTTCAGAACAGTGAAAACATAGTTTTAATCATGTTTTCTGAGAGAAAAAGCTTAAACTAAAATGTAGGTTGTGACTCTGAATTGTCACCACAATTGCAGAGTAAAAAGATGTAGCTGCCTGACAAATACTGGGGCATTTAAAGAAAACATTAAAAATATCTGAAGGTATTATAAAATACCAGGATAAGTTGAAGGCTTATGACACAACACATTCCAGAGAATAAAGGAAGATGTTATCATCTGGATGAGTCCTGCTGTCACAGGGCACATCCCCACTGGGCAATGTCTACAGCAGCAGAGACCCGAGTCAGCCAGTCCACATTAGATAAAAAGAAAATTACAGCACATGCTGCTTGGATTGTACTGACCTAGGTACCTAGTCCTGAACTTGTAATGAACTATTGATTAGAAGAGTATTTCTTTGTCTGAACTCAAAACAATCTTGGCTACCCAACAAGTTGGTTCAACTAGCAAGCTATCAATATTGCTCTGCAATGTGTCCCATGTGCCACAGATCGAGAATACGGAACTTCACTAAATCTAGTGGCTTTGCAACCATGTTAGAAAACAATCTGACCCACACAGCAATGTGGCAGAAACCCTTTCTACAGTAGGACATCTGGATTATTGCTGCATGGTAGCATTTCATGCTGCATTAGTGCTGACCAAGTCAGCGGGGGTGCTTTTCTGAAAGCAAATGATACAGAATTTATGTCTGTTCTTCAGTACCAGTTTCATGGTTGGTACTTTATGGCAGTTCTTATCGCAGCACCCCAGTACCCAATTATAAAAAATGAAGATGCTAACTACGCCCTTGTTACTCAGACAGTCCCCATTTTATAGACTGGAAATTGAGATACAAATTTACTAAAATCTTATTCACAGTGCAGAGCTCTGTGCAGTTATTCCTAAGGTAGCTGCAGATTAGTTGTACCAACAGTTATCCTGCTAATTAGTAATTTCTTTATTTAGTTGAGCAGAGAAATTAACTATGCCAGTAAAATAAAATTTTGCTGGTACAGTGGGATGTCTTAATATTTGACCATCATCAAAACATCCTAAAAATCATGTTATCTCTTGAGATGCTTGGCAAAACTTGTAGTTAGAACAAACCCAAGACATGGAAGATTACAGTAAACTCCAGGTCAGCATTCAAAATCAGACATCTTACATCCCACTCCACCAACGAAACCCCAAGAGTTCAACATGAGGAAAGATTTTAGGAAACTAAGGACAAAGAAAGTATGCAAAACTCCAGATATTTCTCATACTGTCAGTCATGATGAGAGAAGCAGATGTAAAGACGTCAACAAATCCTACCTCAGAGGAATCCATCATGTTCCAGGAGAAACAATACCCAGCAATCAGAACATTTGTTTGACATTATTCTGTGAAGAAAAGGACATTTACAAAGGGATTCATGGGAATTAGAACAGAAATCCAAAAAGCAAATAGGATTTGATGATGAGGCTCCTACATATAACTTACAAAACGCTCCCCCAGTTTAAGTATATTAGAATGCATTATATAAGGACATATGACAGATTATCTGAAATCTGTTTAAATACAGAGCCAGGAGCTCTGCTCGTGGACTAGAGACATGAGAAATTAAGTGTCTTACAAAGTTCCCCAGCCCTGAAATGTGTTGCCTTTGTAGATGGCAACAAATGACAAAACAGAGTACAAAGATTCAAGAGAAGAGAGGTCAGCAGGATTTGCAAGTGGTTGGAGCACGTTAGTATCCTAGCTCCTCTATTACATGTAAGTGTAATAGTTAATTAAAAAAAAAAAGTTTTACAGGGATTTGAAAGAAGCTAGTGAAGTAGTTTTGCACATGAGCACACAACGACATGACTGATTTCATGGCTGAGTACCTCATAGCTGTAGGTTGAAGCTGCTGTCCTGGTGTGATCACGGCAGGAACGAGGATTGGGAAGTTGAAAGAGAAATAAATATAGGGATTTATATGCTGCTAATATCACTAGAAAGGAAGAAACCTATTTCTGAAACAATTGAAAATGGAAAAGGTTGCTAAAATTATCATGGACACATGACGTGCTCCAAGAAGTGGACTAGGGAAGTCATTGGCAGCAGGTTATTTTGGTGGGTAAGAGAGCCCTTGCCAAGGCTGGAGAAAAGTAAGTGATTAGGACAAAAGATGTGCCTCCACTTAAATATGGAGACATGTCTTAGAGACCTAACATGGAAACTATACAAGTGAAGCCTGAATATTAGATAGTTTTTGCTTTTTTTCCCCCCTCTTTTTACTCTGTTTTCATCTTTACATTTAATTTCTAACCTAAAATTTTTTGACAGTGGATTCTGTCATTCACAGACACTTTGCTGGACTTTTCTCTCAGGAAATATCTTCAACGTGAATGCGCCCCAGCATCATTTTAATGTATTTCCAGTATTCCCTGAAAGCACTGAGAATTGGTCCACTGATTCCAATAGTCCTCAAATCAGACTCATGGGACTGAAAGATAAATGCATTACATACTCCAGAATGAACAGCTAAAAAGAGAGTGCAGTAAGATTAATGTATTTGTGACTATTGTTTCCACAGTGATACATTTCAAGAAAGTGAATGTATATGGACATTTTGAGCTAGAGGAGAGTTTTATACCGTACATGCAATTATATTTGGTTCAAACAAGGGAGCAGATGAGCACTGGTCTCATTAAAATACAACAAAAGCACTGTGTAAATGTTTCCAAGTCTTTGGAGTTGCTGTAACAAAACAACACATTCAAAGATCTTAGAGGAGGATCTTCTCTTAAGTATTGTTACCTTGCTTCTGGCATTTAGTTCCCACATCAACCATCTTCTATATCAGAGTTAGTTTCCATATTCTTTAATCTGATTTATTACCATCGTTCTCCCACACAATCCCCAGCCCTTGCTTTCTGTATATTTATCATGTGAAGTCTATATATTCACCAATCAATAAGAAAATGGACAGATCACTAAATCTTTCACTTCCATTGTTTGAAGAAGCATTTTTAAACACAGATTCGTGTCCTCGATTACCATGCATGCATGCAATCTGTTGATTAAATATGTTTATATGTAATTAAATCTTTGCAGTGATCCAGCCCCCTGAATTCACTTCTGGTCAGAATTCAAGGAGTTTTAGCAGCTTATTCCCCTCAGACAGCAACAACCTCTTTTGCCCCTTAGTCGTAGCAGGTTCATTAGGAGGAGTTTTAACTGAGCCAATTACAACGGCCCGGCTTCAGGACTGTGACAAGCGTGTGGGTCGCAGGGGATTTCTCTCACCCTCTCTCACTATCCAGAAATGGGAACTGTCTACTTATTTATTTATCTTTCCTTGGAGAGAGTGGCAGGACACCCAGCTAACGAGGCGGCAAGAGTGGCATCCACCTCTGCAGAAGTGCCCACAGGCAACTCTGTGCACACCAGCAGAACGTCTCTGCTTTCTTCTGCATCTCACTCCTTAGTTGATGACAACACAGGAGCCAGCTAACGAAACAGGTCAGGTCTTTTCTGCATTATTTAAATTCTGCCTTCACATACCCTCAGCAACTGCTCACAGGTACCCTGAAGTCTGATCTGCAGTCAAAGTGCTGCCTTCCAAGGTGAAGGCACAACCTGTCTGCTGTTCATTATAACTCTGAATTTAAATTAGACATTTAACTCTTTGTGCTCAACCCAGATTTATAAAATGTGGAAGCCTAAATCTTCATGTGCGCCACGCTCAGATGTTTTATTCAAGGCATAAATGCTTTCAATAAATATTCATTCTCCAGTGTACATTCTGAAATATCCCATCTCAGTCAAATGACTTTAAGCACTAGTTTTATGTTACTGATACTAATTTTTAGCCTCAAGTACAAATCTTAATTGCACTCAGCAATTCCTCTATATTTATTCTGGTTAAAGGGGGTCAGAAGTGATAAAAATTCAATTACTCCTTCTGATGTGTGGCCACAATTTTATATCTTTTCATGTTTTTCCACTGTGTCTTCAAAAACAGATGCCACTGTCATTAGCACTTTGCTTATAGGCCTTTGTCCTCTCACATTAAGCATTTGCATTTGGTAGACAAAGTGAATGATCCCTTCATCCATCCAATTTGGGCCTGACGGAGGCAGAGCAAGCAGACCATAGCCCGGCCTTCAGGTGGGGTTTGTGGAGGGATGGATGGACCCATTCTTCACAGAGCAAAAAAAAGCAATTGCAGAATTGCAGCAAGGCTGTCAGTGTTTTTTTCCTTTTCTCCTTTTTTTTTTTCTTTGGAAATATGTTGTTGTGTGATTGCACAAATCTCTCCAAGTCATGATACAGAAGACATCACATTTTGTACTCTTCTGTGAGCATATTGTGCTCTTCATTTTACTTCAGTTTTCCAATAAACGTGTTGTGATTCTGACACAGAGCTTTTGTGCTGGGTCACAGATTAAGAAAAAATTCACTGAGTGAAGATCCCTCGGATAATTCTGCTCAGACTGAACACACACATATGTAATGAATGTTGGACAACAATCTGCTTAAAATGCAAAAACAATTCTTGGTGCTTGCCTTGAATCCTCTGAAGAGCAATGCTTCAGTGTTGGCTCTGCATGCTGCTCAGCACCACATCTCAATTAAATACCAGGTCCCCACGTCAGCTAATTGCCTTACCTGGGGCTGTGGGAAGCTTCTTCCAGACAGGTCCTCTCAGTCCCTCTGCCTGCAGCTGAGGCAGGACATAGCCCAGGGTGGTACCATCACAGGGAAAATCTGAGCAAGGAATTAGAAAGAAAGAAATTCTGCAGGAGTTTCTCAAATCCACCTTCAAGCTTGGTCTGAAAGCTCACATGCTCTTGCCATGCTGTTTTAGCCAATTTTATTCAAAATGAGTCCATATTTTTCTGTTTTGCGCAGAAAACATTGCTGTCTTGGGAAACTCCTGCCTGCAGTGGCAATACATCAAGAGCAACATTAATGCAGGGATACAACTATACATGCTGATTACAATTTATGCCACCCTTCCATCTAGACATGTCTTTTAACAGCACAGCACCCCATGAGTCTTTTGTTCATTTGTCCGTGTAAAGCAGGTGCCACAAATCTGCCTACAGCAAGCTCAGAAAGCTTCAAAATTTGGAAATGCAAATACCACAGAGATAAAAAACAATAAATCTCTGACTTCCCAGGTGCAATTCTACCTCTAAGCATGAAGATTGCCCCTAGACAGCCAGACCTCCTGCTGAAGTGCATGCTATGGATTTATTGCTAGCAATAAAGAAAAGACAACTTAAAACCAGCTCACAAGTTGCCCTATTCCTTGCTCACACCTATCTAATTGAGAAATGTAAGGCTGAGCTGTGGATGCCTCGTCCCTGGAGGTGCTGAAGGCCAGGCTGGATGGAGCCCTGGGCAGCCTGACCTGGTGAGTGGCAATGCTGCCCATGGCAGGGGTTGGAACTGGATGGGCTTTAAGGATCCTTCCAACCCAACCATCATACAGTTTCAAATAATAGGTACACCTGAGAAAATTATCTTCTTCTTGTGGATGTTTTCTGGTCACGTTGATCAAATGACTTATAAATTATCTATTTGTAAAACTCTTGTTCTTAAAAGCGAGCATTATTGATTTTGCATCATACATCATAGTACAGAACCAGAATATAGGAAAAAAATAATACCACGACTAAAGCGGCATGGAAACAGCTCCTCATCATGCACTTATCTGGCTTATAAAGCAGAGAAATACAAAGATTGCTACCACAAATTTAGAGAGCAATTCTGGCTCCAGTGGCCTCTGCAATACCCTGACAGTGCGAAGAAGCTCTTCCTTGAGCTACAGAATACAACGTGGAACTTGAATATCAGAAAAATGGGGTTTGACTTTGATTCACAATGCAAGTATTGCCCTCTCATCTTGTTACTTTCAAACAAAGCCACTGTTTGTGTACATATGAAAGCTGAGAAATATCCAAGGCGAACAATAGCAAAGTGGAGTATTTGTGTTGTTGGAGTAACAGACACAGCCTGATGAAGAGTGCTTAAACTTGAAAGAGAATTTCCTAGGAAGAGCTGAAGATATTGTTTCTTTTTTTAGCACTGAACTACACAGAGAATGATAGACTTTGCAAGGGAAGAAAAAATAGCATTGTAAGTAAAACAAGTCAAGAAGAATAATAGCAAATGCTTTGTTTTGTACATGTGTTATTAGGGTTAACAAAACACTTCTGATTTTTTCCTTCCGATTAGCGTATTATTACAAAGAAATCATCATCATCTGGGGTGGACAACATCAGCTCCTCTTGTGAAGCCCAATAGAAAATGAGTGTTAAGCCCTTCAAACAAAAGAGCTGGAGATTTCCCTTGGGTTTCCAGGCCCACTCATCTCCCTGTCATTCCTATTCTGTTCTTTCATATCTTAGACTTGGTGACAACAGAAAGCTTGCAAGTACCACCATTAAAATAACAGATTGAAAGGACAAAGCTCAGCATCACCTTGCCCTGAATGACATCTGATCAGAAGAGTTTCTTGAAAATTCAGCTTGAGAACTGTACTCCAACATCTGAGAGAGAAATCCTACTTTTAGTTATTCAACTTCCTTGGACTTCAGACAATTCAGTTTTTAGTTTCATTGGCTTCGCACGTTAAAATTTGGGAATCACTGCTCCAAAAGCATGCCTGTCTTCAGTTGTCAAGGCCACTGGAAAACATAGAAATAAGTTACTAAAAAACATAATTTTAAATATTTCCTTTGTGCTTTATGTTAATACAATTTTTAACTCAAAATAAGTCACAACAATCCTGAAGGGAGAACTGGGGTAGACACTTCTCAGTGCACAACCTCTCAGCACAACACTCTCCTAAATTTTGCTGCCACTCCTTCTTGTTAACATCTTGTTTAGATGTGGCTGCTGTTGTCTATGTCGTATTTTCTATACGGAGAAAAATGATGAAACATTTGGCAAGATGCTTTTTTCTTACTAGTTAATTTTAAAAACTCTACCTTTAAAAAGAGTATTTAAAATGGATCTGTAATGAACCTAAATGACTGGATATGACCAAAGCCTTTGTCAACAGTCAGATTTTGTTAGTTCACAGCATACAATAGAGGATTTAAAGATAAACCATTTGATGATGTATGGAAAAGCTCCTTACAGAGAGCTTTTGATGAACAATTAATACAGGGGAAGAACTGAATATTCCTGTCCCCATTCTGGAGTAAAATCTTTCCTGCATAGTATATATACTATATATATTTATGTATATTAAAAATTTTATATATATATATTTCAAGTCACAGTTGGCAAATTAGATTCACAGTTCTATGAGGGAAATTGCTTTAGTAAGAAGCATCTCAAATGAGATTTCAAATACCTTGTGTATCTAAGTTTTTCCATGGTTGCTTATATAACACGTTTACCATACAGGAAGAGTTATTCTCTGTACTATATCTGCTGTCATAATCTAGAGATATCTCAGAGCATAGTTCACATTTTCAAAGAAATTTTGACTACATATGGTTATTTGGTGCACTTTGGGGACTTCAGATGTTGTATTTGACACGTAAACAGCTATGACAGATGACTAACATTTAAAACAAGAGATATACAGAAGCAATTACATTTTCTAAAGCCCTTGCTGATGGACAGAGAGATACAAGAACCTCTAACTGAGCTCACTGATACCTGAGAAGGTGCAGGCACCTTAGTTTACAAAGAGGATGGCAACATTACTAGAAAGTAATTTGGGGCTCATTCAGTTATCTGCGGTGGTGTGTGCTCATCGGGGTCCCAGCAGCATGTAAACAACCAGCATTAATCCATGATCTGTCCCCATGGTAAAGGGTCAGCATCAGGAACCTTTCCAGGGAGAGAATTGTGGCTCCTGCCTGGGGGGATCACATGGATGGAAGGGAGTTATTTTAATCTGGGGGCCTGGGGAGAGGCTGCTGTCAGCCACCTTGTTACCGCTAACAGACTGCAGGCACACTTGGACTACATTGCCAAATTCACTAAAGCAAGGGAAGGTGGAAGTGCCCTGTATGGCAAGAGTTGCATTAAATGACCTGAGACATTCTCCCTCACCAAGGAGCACTCATCCTAAAGGAGGTTGGCAACACTTCCATTCGCTCCGTTCCAGTCTGTGCTCCTCGGTCATTTGCGTAAATGACACTCCTGTTACATGGTTATATTCAATTTGCTGGGGAAAGCAGATAAGGTCAGCTGTAGCTACATCATTAACTACCAACAAATTAACATCCTGCGTCCATAAAGACCTGGCAATGGAGGAAGGGACTACATTTCTTCATCTTATTTATGAAAACAAAGCGTAAGTTTCCATTTCAATATCAACTAATAGAAAAATGAATACCCTTTGATGTATGCATTAAAAATTTTCTCCACTGATATCTTAGGCTGCAATGCACATTTGCTGAAAACCAATCTATTTCACAATGGGTTTTATTAAGATGATTTCACATCATTTGGAGGCAAGCAAGATAAGGGAGTAAAAGGCTGGCAACCTAGCTATGCTGTCTTGTGTGGGTTATATTGGGAGAAACTTCTTGAACCATCAAGTAATGTTTTATAGCTTCCAAGATTATATTACTTCTGCTTGTCAGTCACAAGTACAGGAAAAAATGAGAGCACTAGTAAACAGAGATAACAGAGATTTACAGGGACATGCAGTGAATACATACACAGGGAATGAAGTATTGTATATGTGTACACCAATACTTCAGAGAAGATTATTAGATATTTTAATGGTATTGCTAAATATTATTTAGTGACATGCCCTTAAGTACTCTGCTTACCTTTTTTAATATTCCCTCCCCTCTGGCTATTCCTCTTTTATGCTGCTTATTAGCAGAATATGTTGAACTAAAAAGCTGTATGTCCTTCTCCAATCAATACACCATTTTCTTCTTACCTGGAAGTTACATTCCAAACCTTTTTGGGGAAAAAAAAAGTTTGCAGCTTATCCTGTAACTGAGAAGATTCCTACTTATGATGACAAGCTTTGTAACATGTTAATAGAAAAATCTGACCTCTTTGGGCATCTACAAAAAAACTATAAGCAAGGTATCCTGTTTTGGATAAATAATTTTGGAGCAAAGTGAAAAGAGGCTGCATAAACTCAAACAAAGAACAATGTCTCCCCTCCATTTTCTGAGCCAAGATAATCACAAAAAAGTGAACATTTACTATTTTTCTCAATTTTAGTTAAAAGATTTTTACTTAAAACATGTTTTCAAAAGGACTCACCATTAGTGATTTTGAATATTCCTTTACTTCTGGACATCTATTTAGATATCTCCCAGTGGAAATGCTCTAAAAGGAATACAAACAGACTGTCAATAGGTTTTGAAGGTCCCTTAAAACCAGCCTGCAGACACCCAAGGAATAACAGGTCTCTTTTTGAAAATGGTTTAATTCTTTTCCAGGTATAACAGTTCTTAAAAACTATCAATATAATGTTTCCAAATAGTTTTTAACACAAATACAGACTATTTCACTGATTATTACACCCAGTTTTCTTGTGAGGACAAAAAAATAATCCAGTGAATCAGAGTTCTATGAAATTTTTGCTGCAAAAAGACAAGAGGACATAAAGAGGTTGTTTCTCTTTTCTTTCCTCTAAAACAGGAATTATCCCTAAGAGGTGCACACATCTGAAAATTTATGATGCACCTATATTCGAGCAGAGTTACTTCTGAATCAAAGCTTTGCTGTTTGGAGCTGTGCTCTCCCCTGCTTCATTTAAAATCACTTTGTGTCTGTAGCACAAATTACTTTACTTTCTCTCTGATAGGTGGGATGCCGGCTAGTAGAAAAAATCATCTATTCAGCTGCAAGAGAATTTGTCAAAGCTTGATCTATGGCTTACTCTCCTTCTACAAACGTTGGTTCATAGAAATTTGATGTTGGTTGTCATTTACCGAGGCAGCGCTATATTTAATAATAGCATTCCAACACATTATTTAAATAGTAACAATTCCTACAATTCAGCCTGTCACATGAATACAATATATGTTTACCAACCTTGCTGTGAATGCTTATGGAGCCCAGACCTGGATGCATCTCCCTCAAGGGCCGTGCACTCACATAGACAAAGCAAACGAAACATACGTGGAATGTTCTGGGTGCTGTTCCACTACGTGAAAAGGAGAAATACTTTTAAAAACAAAAGATTGTGTTTACTGAGCAAATTTACTTATATAAATCACATTTGAGTTAGGTTTATTAGATAAATTCAGATTTTTAAGGCCAATGTAAATCTGAAATATCTTATTGACTCCTCTGGATACAGCCATGCAAACTGAGAAGAGAATCTGCCCAGCTCAAGACAACTCCCTGTGCTGTTTGTCTTCAAACAATTTAAGGGTCTCTGCTTTGAACAATTTGAGAAAAAAGATGAAGAGAGCTCTTGCTCTTCAGGGAAGGACAGACACTTGTGTTGTTTGTGTAAGGGAAGGTTGAAAGCAGACAAATCTAGAAAACAAAAAATGAGTGCAGGAGATGCTCTCCCACTCAGGAAGGTAAGATCCTCTTCTAGGCTTCTCACCAAGACAGAAAAGAGCTTCTGAAACACCAGCAAAGCGTCACGTAGCCAGAACATGCCACCAGCCTCCCGAGGGGAGTAAAACCTGTCCATGAGGCTTAGTTGGCAGAGGTGGAATTGCACCATGAAGGAACTACCACATCGTCACGACAGCATGTCTGTTGGACTCTTTTTAATCCTTATTCATCCTGTATTTAGAAACTGTGCAGAACCTACTCAGGTTCTCAGGGGGTACTTTGGCTCACCCCAAGGCAAAAGGATATGAGGAGGTGCTTCAGCTGCATGGACGTCTTCAGAGACCTGCTGCTTCCCTCCTGCGAGCACTGCACACCTGAGGGCTTCATCATTTGTTGTCATCTTATCCCCCAGCGACCTGCTACCGTGATTTCTGGGCTGTGCAGCCAGCGTGTAGAACTGGCCCGTAGCAAGAGCGACCTAGAAAGTGGGAAAGCAGAGGTGGCTCAAAGCAGCTTCCACCCACCTCACCCTTTCATGGGTGCATGAATATGGAATAATTGGGAAAAAAACTCAGAATTTCGCAGGTCGGCTTGGCAGATGTTTCTTGCTTTCATAACCAATTTTTGAGACACGTGTTGCATGTGAAGAGCTGTAAATGCCTCTGCTGTGAATCAATGCCTCTCAGGCATAAAAGGATATATTGTCACAGGATAATATCTCTGCCTTTTTCTGTGGTTTTTTTTTTTTCTTTTTAATACTGTCAAAACAAATGCTTTGCTTGAAAATAATTCTTGCGATATTTTGGATTCCTGCTTGTTTGACAAATAAGAACAAGTCAAAATTAAAGATATTTGTCATCACAGAATCAACTGTGAACGTGAACTGTGAAGAAGCTGAACGTGAGCCACGTCTGACGGGAGTGCTTTGTGTTCTGGAGAGCCATTTTTCTACTCAGGGAAAAATTGCCCATTTGGAGATGCTACAGGTGACATAAGCATTGAGATTGGGTATAATAACAGCATCCCTGCTAAGCGTGAAAACATTCTCTCTGTTTATAGAAGTGAAGAGGAATCAATATCCAGAAGCATCATGACTACGACTCCCTTTCCCAGCACAGTTCGAGTGCCCTCCTACCCCATGTTCCCCATGGCAGAAGTGAGCCCATTTCCAGCACAGAGCTGGCAGGGGGTCTTACAGGGTCTGCTTCTCCCACTGCTTCTTCCCCTGCATGTAAGTGCCAGATTATCAGGTATCCCTGTACCAGACCTACTTGAAAGAGAGAACAGATTTATTCCAAAATCAAAGTGTCATCTAAGGGTCTAGTCTAGCCCTTCAAAGGACAGCATCCCATAAGGGAAGACTTCTGGCCTTTCATGATTAATAAATTTATCATTTGAAAAAAAAAGAAAAAGAAAAAGCTGAGGATGCACATCTCCCTGCTCAGAAGAAGGTTTAAGCGTGAGCAATAACAAGGGATAAAAGCAGGAACCATAAGCAAGTAGAGAAAAATAGACACTTGGACAAGGAATTATGTTGCTGTAAGAAGTGTAAGTAGTAAGAGAGCTGCCAAATGCTTAAAATGGTAATTCAGTGCAAAAACAAGCTGCAAACTAAAGAAAATGCTTAACTAAATTTGCCTACACAGGGTCATTTAAAAAATTGTATTAAAAGAGACAAATCATCACAGAAATGAAAGTCTGTAATTTTAGATGATGATTACTAACAGCACTAATTAAGTGGCTTTAATTGACTCAATCGAAGTCAAGAGACAATTCATATGTATATTGCTGCAAGACTCAGTAATCATAATTTCTGCAGAGTAACTTTTAAATGAGTTATCCTGCAGCTTTTATTAGTTAGATAGCTGTTTGCAATCCACGATTTGCAGATCCCTGGGGGGGGCATGGATTACTACTGAGGCACTGGAGGTAACAGAGAAAAGTGTGTTTACTGCCAATATGCTGCCCTGGAAGCTTTGAAGGATCCAAAAATTGAGAGAGATAAAGAAGAGAAAGGGGGAAGAGGGAATATATCTGCTTTGTTACTGCTTCCTAACTTTCTGAGCACTTTCAGAATAGGGAAAGTTATCTTCTTGCTTTCCCCTGAAGAATTTTTTTTTTTTTTGCCTTTCTTGATTAAGCAGAAAATATATTAAAAATTAATTTTAAGCCACACATCCAGCACATTTTAACATATGTAACAGCTGCTTCTAAAAAATAGTTTCTATTTCTGTTAACATTTTACCTAATAATTACTGAGAGTGGGCTATTTCATCTAAAACTTGCTTTTTAAACAGCCTGAGCCACACAAGTCTATCAGAAAACAATTTAATGTGTGGTGTAACTATTCAGCAAAGCTCTTAATGTCTCAAAACTCATCTTGCAGCAGGAAGCATCAATGCCTCTTGCTGGCATTGTCCCCGTGCAGGAGAACCTCGCCGTGTCGTTTCAGCAGCTCCTGCCCACGAAGCCCAGCTCTCCACCTGGTTTGCTCAGAGCTGACATTTGGGGTGTGAGGGAGCAGCAGGGAAAGGCGACGCACCAGAATTAGGTTTCGTGTTCTCTCTGTTAGCCCCAGAACACCTTCGTTTAACCTTGGAGACTGATGAGAGCAATTAGTCTCTCTCCTCCCCATGAAATCACTTTATGGATTTGCAGCCTGTTGCTTTTTTGTCATTGCTCTTCCCTAAATTGAATATGTTCAGCTTTCCCGCAGTCAGGCTTTATAAACCCTTCCCTCTTTTATTTGCGCTCTTCCAAATTCTTTTATTTATCTTTCCTTTTAGAAATATCATGCTCAAAAGCTTTGTGTTGCATTTTAAATGTTGCCTACCCAGCTCAGAATGGAAAGGGCTCTATTTTTCCATTTATAGCTGATGTTTTACAGGCGATCAAAACCTCAAAAGGTGGAGAATTGATGTAAAGAAGTATAAAAGTCTTTGTAACCAGAGCAAACACTTTAAGAGTATTTCAAGTCAGATATAAGAAGAAGCTGAATTAAAAGTAGGCATATTTAAAAGTAGCTCAGCCATTTCTGAATCTTTGAACATTTGCCATGACAACCTTAGGATTTAACATACTTATTGGTATTTATTTCTTTTGTGGGCTCCCTTAAATGAGGGGAGAAAAAGTCAAGGATTTTGGATCTTTTTGTTGT
>WBMW01006046.1:158237-203292 GCA_013396635.1 Penelope pileata
TTTTTTTTTTTTTTAAACATAGCTACTGCTTGCTCTGACTTACCTTTGGAAAGTTTGTAGGTGTTTTGTTCTTTTACTTGAAAGATCCAAGAAAATAATTTTTCGCCGATATCCTATGGTCATTTTCATTTGTTCTTTTCCAAGTAAATTGAAGAGATCGTTTATTCTGAAGCCTATTCCCTTCCCACTTCCTTCTCCTTCATCATTCTTTCTGTGGGAAAAAATAAATAAATAAATAACAAATGACATGAAATTACATTTGCATCCATTCTTACGCCTAGATTAACTTTAACACTATCTTTAAAAAAAATTTCAACATGAAACATAACAGGCCAGGGTGAGCCTGCGGAGCTGTGCTGTACGTGTGGGGCAGCTGTCCATGCACCCGCTGCCACCCCCAGGTAAGTGCAGGAGAGCAAATTCTCCCTGAGCACTGGTCCCATCAGGAGCCCTGAAAAGGAGCTTAAAGGTCAGGATCTCCTTTTTTTGCTTTATTTTTCTTTAGATAGAGAGAGAAAATTTACATGGATCAGGACTGACAACACTGCCAACGTTTTCTCATTTTTATTTACTGCTTCTGTCAAGTGAAGATATTAGTTACAGACTTGGCAGCATAGCTGCTGTTTAGGGGGGAAAAGAAACAAACATCACCACCAACAACAAACAACAGAGCTAGCAAATGTGGAATATCAAAGACGGGGAGGAAAACAGCATCACAGAGACCCAGCAACGAGGCAATATCTGCAGTAACTCCCCTTGGCTGGTAAATTAAGATGTGCCATGCCCAATAGTATGTTTTCCAGCTCTTTCTACTAGATATTCTTGGAGAAATATTAAAACTGCTATGTGCCTGAAGAAGTAATTGACTTAGAATCAGAAATAACTGACAGCAGTTTATTCCCTTCATCCTGAGAGGCTCAGGCTGGGCTTTCAGCAGCGTGCCCTATTCCAGGCACATCATCCACACACTGTTTCCCCCAAAAACTCTTTTTCATAGTTAAGAATTAAAGGTTTGCTGAATTTCAAAGAAATATCATCTTGATTTCCCTAATGAAACACAAGATGTCTAGACCTGAGAACTACACATGCCAGTTCACCAAAGAGCCACGCCAGGGTCCCACCAGCTCAAGGACCCAACTAACTTCAGGAGGTTGCACTGCTCGGCACAACGCTGCACGCAGCTCAGGTGCCAACGGAGTCAATAAGAAAGATTTCCTCTAATAGGTTCTGAATAGGCTGGAGCACAGCAGCCAGGCTGCCATGCTCAGAGTACAGAAAGGTCAATTGGAACTGGCAGCAACAGAATATTTTAATCACCTATGAAAGAAGAGAACGATGCAGAATGTATGCAGTTCTCTTTTTAACTGCAGCAACAAGAGCACAAAAATATTGATGCTAACATGTGAAAAAGACCAGTTATTACCAAGCACTCCTTTATGCTTGACCCACTCTCCCAGCAAGCAGCTCCACTGCTCGCTATTGCTCATATGTACATACACGCACGTGAACAGAGATACATACACACAAATGTGTGTGCTTCTTTCTCTTGATAGCACAGCTCCCACCAGTTTTACCACTCAGCAAAATGGGACATCCCTTTGGCCAGCTGGGATCAGCTGTCCTGGCTCGGTCCCCTCCCAGCCCCGAGGGATGCACAAGGATCTGAATCATCCTTGGCTCTGTGCAGCACTGCTCAGCAACAGCTACAACATCAGTGTGCTGCCAACATTATTCGCATCCTAAATCCAGCACTCAGCACCACACCAGCTACCAGGAAGAATATTAACTCTATCCCAGCCAAAACCTGGACAACCACAGACCTGCCTTACTTCTCTGCCTCTTCAATAACCTGATGACAAAGACTGAAATATGCCTTTGGAAAGCCATGGTACTCTAGCTCGCTACCTTTTTGCTATTTTTCAGCTGAGTGTCACTTCAGATTACAAAATGCTGTCCAAATTACCATACCAGCCCTCCAGACCAATTTTTGTACATACTTAATGCTTCTGAATTCACTGACACTACGTAACGTATAAATAAGTACAGATATTGCCTTAATATATTTAGGATAATATAAATCTGAAAAAAAAATCTTTTTTCTGTAAAAGCAATCAAATCATATTCTGAGCTAAAATAAACCTTTAGGGAAAATACTCAAAGACAGGAAGATGGGCTAAGTATGAAGAATTTGGCTAAGCAACGAGTTTAAAGGTACACAAAGTATATATAATATCTGATAAATGAGCTGAAGTAGGAAAAATATGTAGGGTAACCTAAGGGGGTATAGGTTAAAGTGATGTGAAGAAATCTCCCTGACAGTGAGATGTATTAGATTGCAGAATAGTCTCTCAAGGGAAGAAGTGTCAGCCCTGTAATTTAGATAACTTAATATATGATTGGATAAAACACCAGAAAACTACAATGTGTAGCAAATTCCAGGATTTCAGGGGATAATCTAGAAGATGAATGCTGGCAAGAGTCATATCTCTGCTTTCAACCTGCAGTTTTTTAGCTTTTGCCAAAGGAGCACAAGACAGAGGTTTTGTATCTACAGAAGAGACCAAAGCAGACCCCCAGGTGATGCACAGGGCCCTGTCACCAGGGGGACACCAACAGGGACACCAACCAGGGCTGGAGGTGCACGGGGACTGCATGATGTCAGGGCATGAAGACACACCGAGAGAGCACGTGTTTCAAAAACAAACACTTCTCAGCCTCCATGTTGTTGGAAACCAGTTTGCTGTGATAATTTGCACTTTTTCTGCTCAGTTACACGGTCTGATGGACTCCAGCTTTGTATTTCACTTCCAAGCTGCATGAACCTGTTCACATAGGTCACAAATTCCACAGCTGTGATTATGATGGCTCTTTGTTTCATTAGTCTTAGATAATTGTTTTTCCTTAGGATAAATATTTGTAGTGGTCTAAACAAAAGCACTTATGCATAACAGGGTTCAAGAACACTGTGATTAAGCTGCTCCCCCTCCCCCCTGTTTTTTTTTTAAAATATGTTTGCTATTCAGTTGTGGAAAAACAACAACTTTGCCACTGGTGGTGAGTCAGTCATCCTACAAAATGCATAGTTAATGTTCGGGTGCTTTTTCATAAACTGTTCATCAAACACTTGTGAATAATGAATGCATAACGTAGGACCAGACATGATATGTAAATTTAGGGCTCAATTCATCTAATAATTTATTTATCAGGAACAATTTGAGTAGTACTATCTAAAAGCATCAGATTGATTCTCTATTAACAGCCAGTTGAACTTTCTGACTTTGTGCATAAACGTGTCCAGAACACAGGCATGCATACACAGCCCTACCCCAACCCTGCTGCCTTGCCCTCACCCCCTGATGCCTCAGGGAAACCAGAGGGCTCCCAGTCTTGTATTTCCATTCAAAAATTGTGCAGGAGCAGCCACACTGCTGCTAGTGGAAGTGAAATGGCACGTTTTGCATCCCCCTTACAACTGTGCTCAGAGTGCATGTTGGTTTCTTCACTTAAGACATTACCTATCACAGCGTGTTTGTACCTCTGCATCCAGTAGAGCTGCAGTGTAGCTAAGGCTCCGTTATCATTTTCATTACAAACATTTGCAGTGGGTTGCAATAATTTGTTGTAGAGCGTATCAAGCTGTCTGCTTGGACGCGTTAAGTTTTTCCTCCTCGCAATTGATTTAAACCCTATAAGACATTTTTGTAGAGCAGCCAAAAATAAAAATGCATCATTCTCAACAGTTTTTTTTTTAAATAGTTAAATTTCAGAAGAGAAGGTAAAAAAGTTACATACAAGTTGTTAATTGGCAATTCTCACAAAAGCAACGCAAACCAAATGAGCAAAAGAAACAAGTCTTGGCTGCGTATGTTTTATCAGCAAAATATGTCAGATTTTGGGTATGGTGGTGGTAAAGTGTCTCACGATGGATATGAGTGTGGTATCACCATAGCACAGCATTTCACTTTGAAAGTGATCAGGAACAGGCTTGGACTAAAACCACACAGGTTTCACTGGTCTGGGGTTCCTGTCTGTTCTAGGAAACTGATCAAACTTACGAACATTGTAATGCAGATGGTCTGCACTGCTTTCATAATTACAGTAATTAAAATCTTGCCTGGCATTCAGAAACTACGAACAATTAAAGCCACATGACCTAATTAAGTCATGTATTGCACGTGTAAAGTAATCAGGTGAATCTCTGTTCACTTAGATGGGCAATAACACGTCTAAAACTTTGTATTTCTGTTTCATAAGAAAAAGCTGAAATCAAGAACATTTCTACAAATCAAACATCTTGGTTAAAAATGTCAGTCTGTATCAAATGAAATATTTTACCTGGGGTTTGGCGAGTGTAAGTAAGATTTGTATCTCTGTTGGGTCATATTTGAAACCAAAATTAATTTTGAACTAGAAAACCAGATTATATTTCTTTGTAAAATGTCATCTTGTTGCTTTTTTCTGCAACAGCGTTGCCAAAAAGAAAAAAAAAGAAAAAGAGGAAAAAAGAGAAAAAAAATAAGAAGTTGCCAAAGCAGACTTTTTGGTGCAAAGGGTACAAAGGGGCTGTAGTTCTGAATTCTTAATGAAGCAAAGAGTGATTATTTGATGTGTTTCACCTGACCAGATTGTTTTACATTTAAATACTGAACAAAGTGCCTCGTGGGCCACTGTGGAGACCCTCAGGTCCCCAGCTCGAACAGCCACCTCTCCACGTTACATGACCTATGTCCAAAGCACGCTGTGTAGCTCCATGAAGAGAGAAGCAGCAGCTCTGGGAGCTGCTGTAGGCAGCACTAATTCCATCTTCCTCTGGGTGAGGGAAGGCAGAAGTAAGAGTTGCTTCAGAGTTAATGTTGCTGTAATTAATTTTCTGTGTGTGCACTTTACTCGTGCAGTCAATTTGTCATTGAAGGGTATAATTTACTCTTCTCTCCACAGACTTTCAAACAGCAAAGGAAAAGACTTGGGCTATGGCAAAGTGTGCAATACTGATGATAAGGCAGAAAAATGAGAGCTCTTGCAAACCCTCCCATCACTTTGAGTCCTTTCTTCCAGCCAGGCTCCAAAGGAACTTTCCATCAAAGCCAGAAGAAAACTATATACAATTTCAAACCTTTATCTGACCTCTTGTTTCAAAGGGTTATGCCTGAAACCTCTGGGTCCTTCCAGCTTTCTTCCTTTCTGTTAGAACTCTGCTTTCAGGTGTCCCTGTGCCCCGTGCAGCGCGGTGGCTTTCCCGTAAGCCACCTCCTGCTCTGCTGGGAGCCCGGCAGATCGCTGACCTTGCCTTCAAACACAAAAGACAAAAGGGAAGGGATGAAACTAGTTGAAGCGAGAGAAAGAGTTGTACAAGACAGCAGAGGAGAGAGGGAAAGACCGCAAAGATCCGGTAGCGGGGGAAACTGCAAGATGCAGCAAAACGCGCTGCACAAAAAGCGTTTTAACCCTGTCTCTGCAAGGCAAGCAAGGAGAGTTTTCTCCTTGTTGTAACTTAGGATGGGCTTCTTATGTTCAAGTAAATGCATTACAAGAGCCAAACAAAACTGGGCTGGAATAAAGTGATTAGTTCCATTAAGAGAAAAACAAATACAATCCCAAAGTCGCTGGTCTGTTAAGAAAGGCATTACAAAGTTTGGTTCTCTACAGACGTAGCAAACTGACCTTGAAAGTAGTAGAATCAAGGAATATTGCTGAAAGTACTGCTAGAAAAAATTGCATTGTTAATTTTTTTCATGTCTACTTAGCCTTGTAGCATGATCCACACTAATTCCAGATGACAACTTTGAGCCATTCTTTCACAGAAACAGAGCTTCTCAGAAACAAGATGAACTACAAATACCAACCACAATATTACAATTGATGCCACATTTAAAATAGAATCATCTTTGCCATATCTCAGAAGACATAAAAAAATAATCTTATGAATAAAAGTCCTCATAATATTTAACCATAATAACAGGATAGAGGAGAAATGATCAAGAATACTTCGCAAATTGCTGTGGGCATGCACCCATCTTAGTGTCTTCTAAAAGTAAATCCATCTCTAAGAGCACAGGCTTATGGATATGTTTAGAAATTGCATCTAAATTGGAACACTTGATAATGTTCAAATATGAGCACAATAATCCAGTCCATAACAGCGCGCTCTCCGTGCTGTTGACTGTCTTTTCATTTTACAGCTGGAGTTAAGGACCATTTTTCGGTACTGAATGCAGCTTGGTGTTTTTTCTGCAGAGTATTTTCGCAGTTATAATCCAAGATTTTCATTTGTAACATCAGCCCATTGCTGATTATATTCCCACTAGGGACTATAATAAAATGTAGCTGCCTGGAGGTGCTTTTTAGCTTTGAATTTACTGGATTTAAATTTCTCTGAAATTCATCTTTAGAGAAGACTTTTGAGGGTTAATCTATTTTCCCGACTTATAGCAGGTTCGAGCAGGGTTACCCTGAGTTCTGCATTTCCTTCCCCCATCCTTCGAGCCACCACGCTCACGTTCTGATTTCCAGAGTCACTCTGCCTTATTTTAACCTCATCTGACTTGAGCTGGAGATGCTGCATAGCACAGCCCTGCCTGAGCACTGCCAGAGGAGCAAACACTGGGATCACGAGGAGCCCCAGGAGAGGTGAAAGGGGCTTTGTAGAGCTGGGGGCAGAAGTACCCTCGGATAAAAGTGCAAATTCATCTGGAAAAGTTCACGAGCTACATAGATACATTCTCAAGTACACGTGCACATACGTGTGCACAGGATTATGTCTGTTTACTACAGTCTTGTCTTCAGCATGCAAATCTTTCCTGTTATTTATTGAACACATAGGTTGGCTGGTTACCCAAAACCCTTTCAAGTCAACAAGGGTCTTGATTTAAACTAATATTTGCATTTCAAACTTAATGCTGTCCTTGCAAGGCTTTTACTGAAATTTTAGAGACATCATTCACAGAGCTTAGAAACAAATACATTTACCAAAACCAGAGGTGAACGAAGTTGTGGAGTATATAAGTATTCAGAGAAAGTTCTCTAACCTCCTTGAACGGTGACCTTTGAAATTACATGTAACCATCTGCTCTTGAAATCTATATATTTCTCGAGATGAGGGAGTTAGGAGCTCAGAGCATGAATTTCCTAAGGGCTAGATTCTTGGGGGAAGCATAACTAGGGAAGCATGACCAATAATTTCCCAGCCTGAAAATCTCTGGAGTTATCAGCAAAGATAGTGAGGAGAGGCTTTACGATGTGGAGGGCTTAGCTGATTAGAAAACTCACTTTAAATGGATGCTAAAACAGGGAGAAAAGGATCTTGGCTGGCACTCAAGATTTAAATAGAGCATAAAAAGCTGTTACTTTATTATTTCACGAGGAACTAAAGGAAAGTAATCAAGAATACTTGTATACAACTTATTGTAGTAAAGAAAAATGGAGGGACTGCAATTCAGATTTTGGAATCCAGCAGTTTTATGAACTGAAGCAGTAATAAATCCAAAAATAACAAAACGACACAGAATTTAGGAAGCTATTTAAAAACAATCTGAATTACTCAGTGTATTAGTGAGCACTGGAATCTATGTATTTTTATATTGTTGCAATTCTTAGTTGGGTATAAACAATGGGATAAAACGAGAAAGTAAAACTCCTGAAAATCACAATTACGGCATTTTATAACGGCAATTTCCATTTACAGTATTCATTGCACAAAGATGGAATTGTTGCAGCTCTGTAACTACTGTCACTTCTGAACTTGTTTACTATAACACACATTTCCCCAAGGCTTATCCCCAATCCCCAGTAAATGATTCACACTTGAATGGCGCTGATATTTTAACAAGACAAAATTTTGCTCCTTTTCTCCACATACAGTGGCATATTCTGCTTTTCCCTGCTTCTGTAGTGCTGAAAGTTGTGTTCCAAGGGAAACATCTCATACAGGATCCCCTTTGTTATGATTAATTATTTATGCAGAAGTGCAGACATTCGTAAAGAGTGGTTAAAAACAAGGTCCCTTGCAGAGAAATGCATGAGCCAGCATCTTCCTACCACACCTCATGTCAGAGTGAAGAGCAGCATCACAACTGTTATTGAGTTGAGCTTGCACACTGCCTTGGGTGAGTGCTGCGTGTGCACCTGACCTCACTCCACAGGGGTGGACGAACAGTTTACCCAGTTCATAGTTGTCAGAGGAACAGGAACAGTTAATTGAGTTGCCCAGCTTTATGAAAGCAGCACGTCAAAAGCAAGGAGCAGATCCCCAGTGCATTGTTTTGCTCACTTTTTAATCAGAAAGCTCTCAATCAAGATAAATATGTGGGTAGATAGGTAGGTCTTGCACCTCTGTTGGTGTTTCAGTCTGTGGAGGAAAGGTGTAAGACTTCAAACACAGCTCTCCTCTGATGGTGGCAGTGGCAGTCCACACCTCATCTGACACGTGTAATTAGTATCTCAACATGCCAGGTAACGAAGAAACTCAGCTACAGCCTTTGCAGGGGAGAACAAAAGACCTAGAGATATGCTTATATTTAGCCTTGATGTACTTTCATTTTTTAAAGCAAACAGAAGTGTTAAGTAAATTGCTATGAATAGATTTGGAAAAAAAAAAAAAAAAAAAGTGATAGACCAACCAGAGCTAGCAAATCTGAACCAAAGGACTGAAAAGGATTGACACATCCTTTTCTTGTACTTCATTCTTTCATCTCTCATCCCTTATTAACCTCTTCATCTCCCATTTCACTCACGGTCCCTACCACACTGCCATCCATGAACTTCCTGAGCATGCTTTTTCAGCCTCCTGCAAGTGCTCCTGCTCTTCCCTTCTTCCTGGTAGGCAGCTCTGCTCCTCCTCAGAGGGACTCATATGGATGGATCATAACTGAGAGTGTATCCCAAAAACCTTATTTTCTGAAAGCATCAGCAAGCTTTCAGCATGATAAGAACCTATCCTATCTTACATATGGGGTGGAGAGCTACTTTGCCTACAAATGCCAGTGAAAGGGGCAAGAAGAATTGCCTAAATTTCTCCTCCACTTCTTGTTTTTACACCGTACTACTACTTTTGCCACAATTAGAAGAGCACCACAAGTGATAATCTCACACAAAGTGCACTCTACAAAACCCATCAAGAAACCAACATTTGTCAAACGGCTTTGTCTCACGTTGCTCAGCCGGACACAGGGGCTTAGAGCCATTCAAGGGCTCACAGGATCATAAGTCTGCACTTCCAGCAGTCTTTGTTTCATACCTAGGAGGAAATTTGTTTTGTCTTAAGATTTAGAAATAAAACTTGACAAACTTTATACTTTACAAACTATGTGAGACTTCTACAGCTAGTTACCTTCTTGCCAGGAAAACTTCTTTCCTGCACCATTGGTGTTTGATTCTCTGCTTTCAAGCTTCAAAATTGAGGAAGCAGGGTGGACAAAGAAAAGGTGATGAAATAAGGACAGAGGAAATTTAGGCCAAATAACAGAAGAATCTTCTATCTCATAACAGACAGTCATAATAAAATCTGAAGTAACAGATTGGTCAAAACACTGGAAATAAGCTGTAGAGAACAACTTTTGCACTGACAGGAGATGAACTTGTAACTGAATAGCTTTCATCCATCTCTAACTTCTGATCATACCAATAGAACAAGGAGAGGGTGTGGATATCAAAGAAAATTGCTTTGGGGAATTTAGTCTCACTATTAGCTCCTTATCCCCAGGGATGTTGTTACGAAATGAAAAACACCTCCTACAGCTGCCATAATGGAAAAATGAAAAAAATTCTTATTTGGAAGAAAATGCGTGTCAGATGTTTATAAGATAGGAGTAGACAATAACACAAGAAAGTCAGATTTGAGCAGATAGAAACAGCTCTTGCATAACTGGAGACCAGCAGGAACCCAGGACAAGCAAGATATCTTTGTTTAAAGATTAATTGTCACCTTTCAGCAACACAGGGCTTCCATCAGCAGGAAGCCTGAAAAGAGAAATTTCTGAAAGGGAGTATTATCCTTGTGATGTCCCAGTGGTTTCAGGAAGGTAATTGAGCCTTCTCAAAAGAAAAGGAGCTTCAGCAAGCAGCACTGCACTGCCAGTAGCAGCCTTTCATGCACCAGTAGTTCATTTCCACTAAAGTGTTGTGCCATTAGCATACAGGGATATTTATTATGTACAGAATATCAAAACAAGGCAACTTCTAAGAGCCTACCTTGAAAAAAAAGAACTCAGTTTGTCTGGAGGGGCAAAGCACTTTTGGCTTATGTATTAAGCTGCATACTAAAAACACAGTGGAGTTTGGAGAGAGGAAGAAAATTGCTGAGAAGATGCTCCTGAACATCTTTGGGGTATTCTAATTTTTTCCTATCTAAGGGCTAGATTACATCACCCGGGGACCAGCCTTTTGTAGAGTCTGACACAAATTGTCCCAGATTTCCCCTAAGCGTTCAATAAACAAGCTGACAACTCTGGAGCCCTTGCAATGATAGAGTCCGGACCCCTTGCAGGGACATGGCAGTATGCTACTGTTAGCATGTGTTTTCCATATCCACGTTCCTGGCATGCAAGGGACACAGACCCCGAAAAGCTGCAGGACAGCAGGAGTACACTCATGCAAAAAGGAAAAGCCAATAAAATCTTCCTAGTTCTCACGTCCTCTCATCTTTTTAAGAAACAGCCCTCCCACAGGGGTGGTACAGAAGACCAGAGAGCAGGGAACACCTCAAACATAGTTAATTTACCTAAGGCAAAGCCATAAGTCTTGAATTTAAAGAGGGAGCAGGACGGAAAATATATTTCTAGCATCTCACAGTTTGGTACTTTCATTTAGAATATCCCTTTCAGACATCACTGAGATTTCTCTGGCTAAGAAGCGAAGTCACTCAGGCACCCAGGGAATTTTACATCAGTAAAAGAAGTCATCTCTCTCCTGCAACTTTTATGACTAGAACCATCTCCTTTTTCACCTTCTTTTTATTCCTTTCTGCTCCTTCAGTGACCTCACCTTTGTAGTCACTTAAGACGGAAGCGAAAGCATGAAGACTACACGGGACTGAGCTCCACCAGCTCCTCCTCCTTCCTCCTGCTGCCCCCAACATTCTTTCTACTTGGGTCTCCAATCTCAGAGTATTTTTGGCTGAAATGTAAATGTCTACTCTGCCAGCTTCCTAAACCTTGAAAAGGCTGTGTGTGTATTGGGGTGAGATTAATCCCATCCCACTCCCCGGGGAAGGCGATTTAAACCTCACATCACAACAGATGTGTATCACGTTAGTTGCTGGTCATGCCAGCTTCCTATGTAAGCACCCTAATTCGCTTTCCATAGGCATTCCTCCCTGCTGAAATGAAAGAGGAGATAAAAGGCACAGAGATGACATGTGGTTTAGTGACCCAGGTTCCTGTCAAGAGCTAAGAACTGGACCAAGACCATAAATGCATTTAACACAAGCAACCGAACAGCAGTCATGTTATAATGATTTTCACAGCTGCTAAGAGCTTTGGCCTTCAGATGGTATATTGAATTTAATATTCCCTTATGCAGATACGTAATCAATTTTTAAGCTCAGAAATTTAATATCTCCCCAAGCTGGAGTAAATTTCCTGTGTTGCGAAGACTGCAAGGACCAAATTTGCAGCCCATATTCCAGGCACTCAGCTGTCATTCTGTGGCCCACTTTGAGTTTTACTTATACCCAAATTGGACTGAAGTCTGAAACCTAATGACTCCTAGTATCGTGTTGACGGTAGAGTTTTTCATTAACCTAATCTTAAATGGAAATATCGTAATTATCATTTGATATACATTTATACAAATAGTAAAATATTAACGGTAAATTTTTATAGCAACATAAAATCATGCCGTTATGACTGAATAGGCAATCAGTTCTTCATTCCACAAAAAGCTAATGTGCACTAAGATCACTCATGTCTCTGATGAGAAGCAGCAATTAAATTCTTCTTATTTCCTATGCAAAAAACTCTTCTGGATGCATACCTGAGGGTCCCTAACACAGGTCCTGCGATTCTTCCAAGCATAGCACAACTGTTTGAGAGATATTTAGCTATCATCTTCCTAGTTTCAGTTCTTACAAGTGTCTTCAAAAGAGTAATTTGGAGTGAAAGAGTCAACACAGGTCCTACAGAAAAAGAGTTTTCAGAAGTATGTAGTGGAAAATTGAAGCATAAACCATAAAACATTCAAGTTATGAGATATCGGACTGCGTCTTTAGAACACAGAGGAATGAAGCAGTAATTTAGAATTAAACACCACATTTAGCATGCTGTGCATTCAGAGGAACAACTCAATAATATAATGCAATAATAACTCAATAATATAATATCCAATACATTTCTCAGTAATGAATGTTAATAAATAGCCTGTTTATTAATGGCTGAAAATGAAAACACTATAAACTTTGGCTGTGGCAGTCAGCAATGATGCATTGCTCATATTACTTCCCATAAAGAAAGTTAATTGTTATTGTGCATTGTACCTGAGTAGTATATTTTTGTCCTCAATATTTTGTTTCAGTAGAAATTTCTGGGGGGAAAAGAAAAAAAAAAGCCAATAACCCTTTGCTGCATTCTGAATTCACAGCACTGCTTTGTTTTAGAAAGAAGTTATTTCCAAAACTGTTCATCACCCACATGGGAACAAACTGTTTAAAACAGCTCCCTGGGTGCTTTCATCCTGCTTCTGCTTCCTCTGAATCCCTCCCTGTACACAGATTTAGGATTAAATTCGCAAAAGTTTTCAGAAATCATTTTATTAAAGTGGTTAAATTTCAGTTCATGTTTTATATCATCAGAACACCCAACAACCAGAGATTTTAGCGATTACTAACATCTGCCCAGTTCCATTATTTCAGCCTTTAATCTTCTTCACTGGGAAATCCCTTTATGTATCATGTGGATTTTTTTTCCTGCAGTAGACCATCTACCTGATGTGCTAATCTTTGTGAATTTGGGCTAAAATTTGGAGCATCTGTTAAGTTTTGCAGTCATTTCCCTGCCCTTCCTCTCAATGTGTACATTTTCATAACTAGTCTGTCTGTACCATACCGCATGGCCTGCAGGTCCTCCTCCCCACACACCCTGACAATTTGTGAACACTGACTCATTTCAACCCAACTGGTTGCTAAGGAGTGCAGACAGCCTAAAAAGAGTCCCAGTGAGGTCACATACGGTCATGTCCATTTAGCAGTTCAGAACTCCAGCATAGCTTCTCTTTGAAACACCCTGGACGATCCCCTGGCTCCTGGCGTGGGGATGCAGCATGACAAGGGGTGCAGCACTCACTGCTCTTTCCCAGTCACTGGGAAATGAGGTCCAAATTTGGGTCTCTTGTATCTTCAGAGCTTTTTCTCATTAAGGCAAATAAGATTTGTGATTACAGTAAGCTATTGTGTCAGAGGAACTGACACCTTTCCTCCCACGCCTCATCTGCATCCAGTCAGACACCAGCACAACCAACAGCATACCATAAAGTAACTTGAACTTTACAGCCTGCGTACTTCGAAATAGAGAGGATCTAAATGCTCATTTCTTAAGTCATCTCTGCTTAGTTTTCTACTAATCAGTCTGGGCTTTTAACTTGAAATATGAGAAAATCAGGCAGAAAGCTGTGATGCCACTTTTCCTCGAGATCCTGAGAACTGAAACTTTTCCTATTATCTCTCCTTTAAGTTTTGTGTAACAGTGGGCTTATTTCTTAGACAATAGCTGAAGAGGAATCTGAAAGCTACACATTTGGTCTTTAGACAAACACATTGCATCAAAAAACAAAAACCATAAGCTACAGCTAACGAGGGAAATACCTGTACTATCAAAAGAACAATTTTTCTGTAACGGGATCTTCTATTTACGAAGTGCTGGAAACGTAGCGAATCCAAAACTGAGGTGAGTACAAAGACACTAACTTCAACGAAAGCTGCAGTTAATAGCATTTTTTCTACAACTATTTCCTCTTGAAAGTCATATAAAGAACATAAAGAAATACAAGGGTATAAGGAAATACAACCTAGAAGACAAAATCTGCCAATAGTCTACATTACTTTGCTTGATCCAAAATTAAATGCAAAGATCTGATCATAAAAGCAAATACAATTAATTATTTCAATGACTAGAAGTAAGATCCTTACCCTTGTTTTCAATCACAGCTTCTTCCAGCACCCGCATCAACCAGCAACCTCTCCTCCAGTCTTTTATTCAAAAGACAAGATACAAAGGGTTTGATAGATGTCCAGTTATTCTCCAGAGCCAGGTCAATCCTCTTGCGTGGCAGAGAGCTTGCTGGGCCAAACCTGACCAAAACAAAAGAATACAAATACAGGGAAGCTCACAGTCATGGGTGACACAAAGCACGAGGGGAAGAGCAGGCTTCCGAGAAAGTTTATTTGGAGTGCTCATCTGGGGGTGGTTAGAGGGAGCTCCCCACCCCTGCATCAACTCTCACAGTTAAACCAGCCCAGGCAGAGAAATTTGCCATTGTTATGGAGCACAAAGGAGACCAAGGGACCCTTTATGGCAATTGAGAGATCTTTTGTTTTGTTGCAGCGTAGCAACTTCTTGCCTCTTTCTTTAGAAAGACTCATGAGGTAGACCAAACACAGTAAAAACGTGCAGTGGATGTCCTGAAAAAAGAGCTTCACGCATTTTAACAAAAGCTTCTCAGAGCTCAAATTATCAACCTTTCAACAAGGGAATCGCTTACCTACAAGACTATGTCCATTGGCTATCTATGGGAGTGTGAGGGCATACCATGGGCGTACCGTCTTTGTTTCTTCTGCCAGTAGCACTTAGGAAGCCAGGAGCATCCCCATGGAAATGGGATGTTGCACTGTTTCATAGCTAGACGCACCCATACTACAATATCACATTTTCTGAAAATTTCTGTAATAGAAATCCTTTTTTTTGTGAGCCTATTCTGTTTTTTCTTTTATAGACTTACTTTTAAATAAAACCCTCGGATGATTCCGTTGAAATAGTCTTACACTTCTCACTTAATCCCTTGTCTTTCTTCTGACCATTGCAGCAGGAGAAAGTGCTTGGAATTCAATCTTTAAATTTTTATTTCCACAAAGTCTTTTTTTTTTTTTTTTTGCTGAGCATGTCGTTCCATCAATTCCAACTCACTGTGCTATTTCTGCAGTTGGCAATATTCATGTTTTTCAATAAGGGTATGGTCTCTGTACAAATAACTAAGCACCTCTCCAAGGATATGATGTTTTCCTCTCTTCATTTCTCACCTGGAGTGAAGGCGAGCATCTAAACCAGATGTTTTCGGCAAAAACAAATTCTTAAACTTGCGACCTAGCAAAAGTTACTTCAGTACATCTTAGCTTAGCTGAAGGAAGATCCTGCATGATTTATAACAGCAGATCCAGAACAACAAACAGAACATTATATAAGAAAACAGGCTCTCATTAATTAAATATTGTTATTTGTGAATACCTACTCAATAGTCACAACTGTGTCTCTGTTTGCTCGAAACAATAGCTCTAATTACTTTAACTGCTCCATGTTTTCATTTTAATTTTTTAAATTCAAGCACGCATTGCAATTCAATCTGGTTTTGTGATTCAGCTCAACAGTCATTTTTCATGTGTTATTTATGCAAATATATTACTCTAACCGATAGACACACTGTTTACAGACAATTCCTTATTCTTACAAGTAAGAATACTAGAAAATGCTTTGTTTGTCTCATCTGCAAGTCCTGTAAAAGCATCAGTTCTTTAGAACAGCTTACTTAGCTCAATGAAACAAATTAAATGTACTGCTCCTGCACTGATACATGGTAAAACATAAAAGCTTTTTACACAGGAGTATATAAAGAACACGCAGAAGTGCAAGGGAAAACACTGCCTTTTAAAGGATTGTAGTAATCTCTTTCTCTGTGCTCAGGGATCAAAAGAGAAAGGATTAAAATACTCTCACTGCTCCCTTTCACGTTGAGAAAAGTATGGAAACACCATTGCAAATGACAGTGAACCCAGCACAGGCCCTTGAGGCACTGTTCTGTAGTTGGCCAATGATTTTTCTCCTCATTTCTTTTCAACACAATGCTGTCTCTTGCAAGGCCACTTGTAGGATTTGATTACATTCTTTTGGACATTTTAAAGAATGGAAATCATTTTTCAGCAATAATAGAAAATTAAACTGCTGCTCTGAAGAATTTGCAATCTCAGGTCTTAATCACAGAAGGGTACATGCACATAAATAACTTACACAGGTCTGTATTTTAAGCCCCTTGAATTTGGCAGACAGAAAATGAGTTTGTAGGTTGCAAGTTCTGAGAAAATGTGGCAGATTCATACATCCAAAGTAAACATCTAAACAGTGACATTACTGCTGGTGGCAGCCATCCAATGCGTTCAGGATATCTGCAGAAACTGAAGCAGCAGTTGGCCTTCGAGTGGGAATTTCTTCCGACTGTCATCATCTGCCTACAAAACGACTGTTATGGGAATCTTTTCAGTGAAAACTGCTCAAAAAAAATGCATAAGCAAAAAATCAAACTGATCATGAAAGAAATTTGTGGCAATAATAACGCATACCATATACAAGTAATGATAAATAACATTTGTACTGTTTAGGAAAAAACACGCCATTCCTAGCAGTAAATGTAATCCAATTACTGAAGAAACTGAGATTAAATAAGTTTCTCAAGAACAATAAGAAGTCTCACGTGATAAGCAGTTCTTACTTAATCAAAGCTCTTCTGAGTTTTCTGTCATGTAGGAGATGCAAACATTATTTGTTGACGTTGCCAGAGGACAATCAAGGATGTCATTTATTTCCCCCTTCATCCCCATTACAGAAATTGCACCAGTACCCCCAGCTAAAATTTGTCTATCCTGATCTCTTCTGCCAATTGAAGAGGCTTCTGAAACCTGCCTGAGAGGATTAAAAAAAACCTTATCTAATTCAGATGATGTGTTCTTATACTCGGGAAGGTCCAATTCCTGCCTGAAACATCAAAACCACCAAGGAGAAATGGCCTCAGAGGGCAAATAGAGTTACAAAGATGAGGATGCAATTTTAGAGAATAATTAGAGGGACAGCTATCAAAAGTGGGCCTTGGTGGAGATGGAGAGAAATAACAATAAAAAATAAAAACTTCTGTTCATGTCCTTCTAATCTGTGTCCTCAGACTTAACTAGATTCAAAATACCTTTACTCTATTAGGGTTTCAGGACAGCTTTGCCCACAAAGGATAGAACCACACCTTAACCTTTACAGAGGAGACTGCCAAGGTATAGGGTTACATATCTAGGGGGCTATTTTCCCCTATTTCCTAGACTGAACATGGCCTTCATCCCAGAGGAGATCTAAGACTAGCAAATATTCCTGAATATCTATCCCTTCTCTGATTTCAGGTTTTATACAAATTAGGCATGGCACAGTTTCCCAGTAACTAGCACAACTGACTCGGAGGCTTTACATTCTATTTTCTACCCTTCAATAAGAATGAACTGCTGCCTTCCTTTTATGCCCCCTGTGAAAGGATGATTAACTGAATCAAAACATGTTCCATCAGACGAGTCTTGGCAGCTGTAGCAACAGGGGTTATTTAGGGGCACCTGAAAGTAACCTTATGGAACAATAAAACTCAGTATTTTGTCAGGTGTGTTACTGTACTGTAGACAGGATGAATGACTGACACATGAAGGGGTCAAAACACTTATTTTTATGCAGCTACATATTTGTCTTCACCCTTTAGGTTCATCTCTCATATTGGTGACAGTCCAGACCTAAATGACAGTCAGAGTCTGTTTTTCTGTCTTTTTGAAAATTATTGAAATACAACGGGGAATCCATGTTTTTAAATAAACATTCTAAACTAAATGCATCTAACTGTAAAATATGTATAACAACTTCATAATTTCCTCTGGTTATACTGTGTTGTGCGTAATTGTATTTATAGAATCTTTCTAGAGTTTATAAAGACAGAGCATGCTGTACAAAAGAAAAGAATTTGCATTCAAGGCACCTGTTTTCATCACTACTGAGCGCTATTGAAATCCCAGACAAATTTATTTTACCAGTTCAGAAGTACGGCTTTGGCTAAACACAACTTGGTCAGTTGATTTGGCTACAAAAAAAATAATGAAAAAAATAATGAAATTATTCTACAATTCTACATTCTTCCTGAAACACAGGATGTCTTTGGGTAGAGTGGAAAGATTCAAGGAAATATACCAGATAAATGCCTTTTGAAAGGTAACACAGGAGAAAGAATATCAGTTCTTTATAACACACTTTCATGCATATCTGAATGTTAGAATGGTCAAAGGGCCTGTGAAACTTGATTAGCATTAGCTGTTTCATTATTTCTATTAAAAGTCTCAATTGTGAAGGAAGATTTAGATTTAGTAAAACTATATAGTACGAACACATTGATTCAATACCTGTATTCATGACTCTACATGCTGTTTCATATTCCAGAGAGATCTGTCAGAATGTAGAAGAGTACTATGAATATTTTGATGCATCTTGATAGATGTAAGACCATTTAAATTTGGTTGATAAAAGATGGTTTGACAAGAGACAAAAGTGAGATTAACCAGTGGTAGAAGTTTTAATGTGCATCTCTTTCCTGTACAATGTTCTAAAATCAGTTGACTCTGCAACAATAATATATATTAAAAAAAAGAGACAACTAATAGTAGCTGTCCAAGTGGCATTCAGATGCTTATAATAACTGCCCCTTAGGAATGGTGTGAGAAAGTGTGTGAAAACTAAAGAACATCAACTCAACCCAGTCAAAATTAATAGCAAAGATATGTTTTGATCAAGAGCCGTGGTTGAAAATGTTATCCAAAGCATATCAAATGTAGCTTATTCTGATAGTGAGATATTAACCATTTGGTTTGAAGGATTCTTCTACCCTGCATTTACAACATACGTACCGGCATTTTCTGTATTTTCCTTACGAATCTCTTTGGATGTTCTAGGATTAATTCTAAAGTCTTTGAGAAGCACCTGAAAATAGCAGCTGAATATATTGGAAGACCTCAAGTTGCAGTATATCAGTAAAGCATTTCTCACATACAGTTTAAACCTGATTTTGTTCAAGGGCTGATCTCAAATAGCAATGTTCACCCCAGCCATTTCCAAAAAAGACTTTTTAAAAAGCCAATTTTTTAAATGCAGTATGAGAAATCACAGTTCTGAAATACTAGAAAGTAGTCAGGAAAATACCAAGACATGAGTCATGACTCTTATTGATTGTTAAGTCTAGAGATCTGATGAGCAAGATCATAAGGAAAAATTGACCCCAATAGCTGTTACTAAGTCTTCAGCAGTCTCAGCATCGCTTTGTCCATTTTCACCAGCTCACTGGAGGAGCAATTGCACCTCGAGATGAATTGCCATCACTGGACCAAAGAATAGGAATGTCTGTTGCAGCTCAAGAAATGTGGTATCTTTTGGAGGAAAATCTGAAATCAAGATTTGTAAGAAATAGCAACCCTCACAGTAACAGACAATATTATATCATCATAGAGGAGATCAAGTTAGCTAGTATCTTTTGTGACTGGGGTTCCAAAAGGACTCAGTGTGCAGGTGGAAGTAAGGTGCTCAAGGAAGGAGGTCATGACAACACCTGGAAGAGATAGCAGAGGTTGGAAAAGTGAGAAAACAGAACATTTCACTGACCATCTGTGATATTATATGTGCTCCTGAGGGCAACTGTTTGTCCTAGATTTGAGAGTAGGTTTAGACACTAGGATTATGAGTTTGCTTCTGACCTAAATCTGTTATATTTCTACTGTTACAGCACAAATATATCCTTTAATCGATTTTACTTCTGCTGCTGTCCAAATTGGGTCTCCCCTGACTCCTGAATTATCAAACATAGGAAGTATGAGAAATTTCTATTCTTTTTATCACAGATACTGCCAAAATATGCATACCGTCTTTCTAAATCATTTCTGATGTGAAAATGGTGAGCCATTGATTCACAAGCTGTAACAACTGAAGTACAGTTTGCTTCTTTATATTGCCTAAATCTTTGTTAATCTTTCTGAACAGCAATAAGCAAAAATCCTTACTTTGTTGTGCACCCAGCACTGCCAGACCATTTTTCCTTTCCAAATTCATGAACCATTTGATAACCTTATTAATGTGACTGCAAGTTTCAAATCTTTGTTCCAACATACAAGCACTTGCTACTACCACCAGTTGTTTTCTCTCTTCATCCTCCTACCATTCCATCTATCTTTTCCATGTCTCCAGCAACTTTCCCATTCTGTCAAATAAATCTGATTAATTCTATAAAATGTTTATTTTTACTTTTATTGTTGCTCATTCTCCCTTCGTTCGTTAAAAACATCTTTAAATTCACACGCCCTAGAACAAAACTGGAGGCTCTTTCTCAAAGAACTTCACCATGCAGAAAAATGATTGCTTAAGTCCTAACACCTTCTGGTTTTTAGTCATCTCTTAATCGATATACTTTTAGCCATCTTTGACATGATGCAGTGAACACCTGGAAGCTTGATTGAATGCAACAGACAAATGCAAGAAAGGAAAAAAGTAGACAACCAGGTGTTCAAAGCTTGCTATTTGTTAAAGATCATCTATTCAGAGACTTTTTTTTTAAATCTTCATACTCAATCAAAAAGTATAGGCATGATAAAAGATGCTAAGTCCTCAGGCAATTGGCATCCCTCTTCTGGGTTTCACATTGCAAATAGTTCCTAAACTAAGACCATTTAACTAAGGGAAACTATGACTATTTTTATGCTCTTCCACTGGGTGTTCTTCTGGTGCCTTCAACTTTCAGCCATTTAAATTTTACTCTCTCTCAGTAGACAGAAGCTTACAGAAATCCCTTCTGTTTTGTCCTTCTTACACGGTTGCTTTAACTCTAAGATCAATCATAACACTCTTTCTCAAAAACGTCTTGAAACATGTCAGTGTTTAGGGTGAATTTTAGAAATATATTAAGAACTTCAATACATGATTAATACATATTTCTGGAATTTCAGAAGTGTGATGTTCAATGCAGTATCTTTTCTGAGACAGTAAAGTCCTGAAGACCTAAGTTAGATCAAGAAAAGAAGATTAATTGAAAGGCTGCCTTTGCAAAATGAATGCCTTCTTCCCACAATACAGATATTTTAAAAGGCTTGCAAATGGCAACATGAAAAACAGGTTGGGGTCAAGTGCAACCTCGTATTTTTGGCTGAATATTCTTCTTTTTTTTTTTTTTTTAAACTACACCTATATATATAACTCATAAAAGCAAGTATAATTACCCACCTTTCTAGTAAAACAGAGAAATGAGTTTACGACACACTAAACAAAACAAACACCAATAACAACAAAAAAAAATGGCAATACTAAGCGCAAAAATAAGTTGAACACACACAAATTAAAGTTGGATAAAGTGAAATCCTTCCAAGAATATTGTGGAGCAACGTGAGCACTTATGTTCCAGGGATATAACACCATAAATCACACACACGCACACACATATATGAGGAAAATGGATACTTATGGGCTGTAGGTAGGAACAAAGTTTTGTTACAGTTTTATACATTCCCTGAACATCTTAACATGCTGCACTTTTCACTGATGTGAAGACCAAATTCACATATAACATTGATTGATACATAAAGTACTTTTATGGGAGAGCAGTAGCCAGTCTTTCCTGTTCATGAAAATGGAGGGAGAGAGAAAGTCAGCAAGATACAACAAATTACAAGAGATGAAAGTACATCAATCAAGGCAAGCAGCAGTATGCTGATGACTGACAAATACAAGATATGTATGCTACTACAATCTCAGCACCAGAAAACTCTAAAATATAGAGTGGAAAGTTGCTATCGTATGGAATTTGACAAAGTTAACGCTGGCAAAACTTGAAAGTTGTAGAAATAATCAACGAGGAAAGGAACAGCAAAACCACGTATTACAGGAATTGCTGATATCTAAGATGGCAGGTGCATGAAGAGATAGTATTGGTATTTGCTGATAAAGTAGAAACAGATATCAAATCCAGCATCAGCTGTCTTGTAGGAGTAACATGCTGTTGTATCATTAGTTTTGTCAGAGACATCATGTGGGATCAGAACACCAGTCTGCAAGGCACCAATGTAGATATACACACTGAGAAATAGATGAGAAAGGAGAATAGGGAGGGAATCATAGCTACAGAGAAGTCATGTAGCTGAAAGTCACTTTACAATTATATTAGAAGAAAACTTTTTCATCTCACTGCACCATTTTCACTCCATTCTTATTAGTTAGGCTGAGCCACTACATTCTTCCTTCAGAAATATCCTCAGGAGTGCTCTGTTACAAATTAGATCTCACTCTTTGAGTCAATACTATCTCTGTTTACAGAAATACCATTTAATATCCCAAAGTTATTAATGTCAATTGCTTACATCACAGATCTTGAAATACAAAATCATGCGGAAAATCTATACCATTTGTGCAAAGGAGCTCATGCCTGTGCCATTTCTATCAGTGTAGTAAATGCACGTGCAACATTTCAGCCCTTGTGCTATGCTTGTTCTTCAAGAGATTCAAAAGCGTATGCTCGGTTGCAATGTTGTAAACTGAAGCAAGAATTGGAGGCATTCCAAAATACATGCCTGACCAAGTTATCCCAGGGAAAAAGTCAGTGCTGATGAAGCAACAAAGATAATTAAGTCTTGGGAAGACCACATCAACTGGAGTAGAGTTACTTTTGAATGTCAGGAAGCTCACCCACATCTAGCATACATGCATACGCTCGAGAGGCAATCCTGGCCCCTCTGAAACCAAGGACAGAAATTTCATCAACTTCAACAGGGTGCAAATGCTGGGATGTTTGCAATGTGGTGTCTAAAAAAGCATGTATGCTATACGTGTGGTTTTAGAAATATAAATCTTATCATCTTGCAAATTCTAGTTTGTTTTTCTTGAATTTCTACTTATATCACTGTTAACCCCATACCTGCATAAAACTTCCTAGCCTACCCCATCTAAGAACAAACAAGAAGTAGAAGACATTATCTTAGGGAGCGGAAGAAACAACTTGGATGTGAAGGGTTGCACAGCATATGCTCAAATCCACTCTCAATTTTGTTAATCCTAAATACTTCATAGAAAAGAATAGTTCCATTGGAAGGGAGAAAGTGAGCTTCAAACATCCTCTAGTCCTGACTTCCTCAGGGCTAACCAAAGGTTAAAGTATATCAATGAGGGCATTATCCAAATGCTAGACAACACAAGTGTCTTCAGCCTCTCCTCATAACATGTCTTCCAGTCCTTTAAACAGCTTTGTTGTCCTCCTCTGGATGCCTTCAAGGACCTTAACATCCTTTTTTATGTTCTGGAGCCCAGAACTGTGCACGATGTTCAAGACGAGGCTGCACCAACACTAAACAGAACAGAGCTGAAAGTCAGGTACTGCCTTTTGTTGTTTTTCAAGCATTCATTTATGTATTAATTCCTTGTGCTAAAAAACAGTCAGTAAAATTGTTGTCAGATTATTTGGGTTTTGGTTTGTTTTAGTTTTTTGGGAGTATTTCTACTGTGCCCTCAAGCCTAATCCAATGAGACCAATTTGCAGTCTGTAATTACTTGTTGCTACTTGTCAGAGCAATGCTCTTTGTCCTGAGAGGAGGAGCAGTCCTGTGCTCTTTGTGCATTGCAGCTTCTTCCTCCTCCATCTGCAGGAACATTCTGCTCGTTCTTATGAATTTCAAAAGCTGGCATAAACAGTGATACCATTTACTGTCCTGGCAAAATTAGATTTCATGGTCCAGTTGTCAAAGGAATAACGGGAATCCATTTGTCGCATGCAAAGACCTGTCAGTGTGGGAATTACCTGTGACTGTCACAGATGACAAGTGTTAATTAATGGGCTTTTCTGAAGGAGCAATCATGCTGATGGGACCCTCTATCTGTCAGCTTTATGAGAAAACCCTTTTCACTCCTGACAGGTCGCTGCCAGACTTCAGCTTCTCCTTAGTCTGAAGGAGTCCTACACTTCCAGCCTCAACGGCTACAATTTCAGAAACAAATTAAAAAACAAGGAAGCAATTCAATGCACCTTTATAAATCACATTGGCACCAAAGCAGAATTGAAATGAGACGTGCAACGGGATGTGCAAGAGTTCAAAGGACAAAGCACAACGCAATTACATTTTAAAGCATTTGCTGAACATCCTGTGTTAAAGCACCGACCAAATGCCTCTGCAGCCTCAATGTCTCTGCGTCAAGCCCAAGGAGATGATTGAAGGATGAAAACAACGTATTCCCCATATTTCCAAGGCAGCTTTCCTATCAGCCTGCTAATCAATGCGGGGAGCTCAGTTTCCTTTCATTGTTAATCTTATCAGAAGTGTTGGCATCTCCCTGACACATCCAACCGAAGACACAGCCCTGTGTGGGCTACGTGGCCCTGTGGCACAGGGCAACCACTCCCACATGCACACTTCTCAGACAGATGTGTGGCTCATTTTGGGGAAGATTCGAGAGCAGTTTTCACATCAGGAACATGCAACTGTGTTCCCTCACACACTGCATGTTGGTCCTAAAATATGACAGGCTGTTCCTCAGGGAAGGGAACTAACCCCTGGGCAAAGACCAGCAGGCCTGAAGTGAGGCCTGCAGGAACAGGGTCCTCTTGGTACACTAACTGCAGAATGGGCAGAGAGCAAAGAGCTGCTGTAAGCCATGACAAAGACCATAAAAGGGAAAAACTTTGGTCACAAAACCAGCTATAATATTCCAATAAGTTTCACAAACACTGAAGTTCTACCTAAAATTAATAAAGCCTTAAAAGTGCTTGTGTGACTCAGGGCTTTATTTTCAAAGCTAGTGAGGTGTGTGATTGGTAATGAGATCTCCAGAAGAATTTTGGCATCTTTCAGATGTGAGCTTCAACTTCTGCTGCTATGAAAGTCTCAAATTCCAACACTGCTTCACGTGAGGCCCAGTTCAGCATTCACTGATCCAATAGATATATCTGCATTACATCTGTTGGCTAAAATAAATTATTGTGAACTGTATCTAACACCATTAGAGGCAGCCAAAAACCTTTTTTCCTTCATAGCTAGAGACCAAGGATGCACAGGCTCATTTTCATGGTACCTGGGCATGATCAAATGAACTTCCAGTAAAGTTAATTTCAAGTGTAGTTCACTGTGCAGCTCAAAGATCACTTTCCCTCAACGATTCCTTTAAAAGCACTGTTTATCAAAGCCTTCCTTGCATAATTATTCCCTATAATTTTCTTTGCAGTTCCTGATTTACCAAAATCCTTAAGTGCTTAGACTTGTATTTGCGGGAAAAGGCATATAAAAAATCGTTAAAGGAAAGATACAATTAATCTACTATTGTAGCTATTTTAAAGTAAGACTTTGTAAGTGGCCAATAATTAAATAGGAGTACATTATTTGCATATCATATTTATCAATAAAAATACCACATATAAATGGATTTTCATGGTAGCTGAGTCATAAAAGTTTCTCATAAACTTCTTAAAATACAGTTGCACTTAGACAAGAAAACCCAGTCATGATTCCTTCACTGAATATTTGATAGGTTACAAAAATAGAGATAAATACAAGATACAGGAAAATGTTTTGGGACAAATCCTTAACAAGTCTGAAGTAACATAGCTTGACTGAATTTGGGAGCTGTGGTTTATATCAAATGAGCTTTTCCCCCCTAAACACAAGGTTAAACCAGAGAAGTGAAAAACAGCACAAAAAAAATATTTCCATGTGCTACCCAATTTATAAATTCTGAGTTTCATGATGTTGAATGCGTGGTTTAACCCCCTTTTACATTGCCTCTTCACAACTTCCAGAAGAGCAAAAGAGCGGAGCTCAAGGTCTTTTCCTGTTCAGCACCAGCTTTGATTGCCTTTTGAAAACAGCTAGAGCTGAGAATTGAAAAGAGCAAAGAAAAAATTAAGAACAGAGAATGGACAAAGAATAGAAAATTAAGAAAAAAATCATTAAAAAGGGACTTTTTTTTGAGAAAAATGCAACAGGCAAGTCTTCAACTTTAAGGATAACTTTTTTGAATGAAACTTCAAGCAAATTTTAAGATAGATTTATGCTTAAAATTTGTGAAGATAACCGTCATAAGCATATACAATGATGTGAATGTCTACTGAGGGCTAACTCGGCATTTTGTCCATGCGACGGACTCAGACTCCCTTACTCACTGTACGAACACATCTTTAGTCCCTGTATGACCACAATTTCTGCAGCAGATGATTCAAAGACATATATTTGAAAAATTAGAAAGAAATGTTATGGCTGGTTACCACAAGTCAGCCTGAATGTCCTTCACAAGTTCCAGCTTACAGAGTACGATACAATATGCATGAGCAAACTCAGCAGAGGAGCCTTAAGTCCATTCAGGACATGCAGCAACAAAGATAACAAGATGTTCTTCCTGTTAACAAGATACCATTAAATAAGAAGATTTGTCATGGTAATAAAAAATATAAGCAAGAATAGACTCAGCCTCAAAATTGCACCCAAAATGAGCAATTCTTCTCAAGCAAAACGAGATAAAGGCAGGCTTGTAACAGAAGATACATATAACAGCAAGGCTAAATAGAAAAGACAGCAACAAAACAAAAGAAAGAAAAAGAAAACAAGGAGATTAGCTTGGGAAAACAACAAACAAGAAAATAAAACCAGATATAACTACTCTCCTGAGGAAAAGAATGTGAGGTTGGAACGAAAGGAAGTGCCTTACCAAGGACAAGCAAAAGAAGAAGAGTGGATGCAAAAAAATATAGAAGAAAAAAGAAAAATAAAAAGACTCAAGATGCAGAAATATTAGACAGTTGCAAACAACCATCCAGTCAAAGTAATTTTAGGAGGTACTTAAAAAGAAAACACTATTTTGTAAGGACATGTACAAGAACAAAATGTGTCCCTCTCCTGTAAAAGTAGTCAGCCAGTTTCTGTGTCCTTTACCAAGGGATTTGAATGTACAGCTTTATTTTCCAGACACTATTATTTGGTCACAGTTCCCATCAATATCATTATCCGCAATGCTTTTGTATTTTCCCCTGCAATGGCATTTTGTGAGTCAGCCAACGCGGCAGCCCAGGGCTAATTGACAGGCGTCACTCAGAAATAGCAAAGCAGACCACAGAGCTGAGAGCACAGGCAGGCAGACATTATGTTCTACCCTTCATAACAATATTAGAAGCAAATTGACTTAATATTTAAGAACAGTTCTTTTCTTCTTGTCTGAAAGAATTACAAAAGTTGGTTTCCTGAGATGAAAGTCTAAGGGCCTAAATCTAACATCTGTTGAAATCAATGGGAAAAAAATAAAGTGACATTTTGTGTTGATTTCAGAGAGCTGTGAATCAGTTTCCAAGACATTAATCGCAAAGCACAAATAGCACAAACAGAAATGGGACTCCTTTTTTGTATTACTAGGTGGTTGTGGTTTTTTTTATTTTATTTTATTTTACAGGTAGTTGTACAAAAGCCAAGCAACAGGCTTAGCCAAAACATAAAGTTAACCTTCCAGAAAAATACCTTTCTCCTTTGTCCCAATCAGATATATGCAAAAAGATGGCTCATAAAGTATTAGGCTTGACCAGAAACTGCCTACGTGTTGTAACAGTCCCCATCGCTTGAGAAATATTTGGTGTTATTCAGTGATATATCTGAAATATTTTCATGGAATAATAATATAACCACAAATTTAGTTTTAAAGAAAATGACCTCAATTAGCAGTTCAGGAAAGTGCATTTGTTCTGATTGTTTAATTGAAACAAAACAGGAAAAAAAGATCAAAGGAAGCTCAGTGTTAGCAGAAACGAGTGTCCACCCGATAAAGGAAGCTCAACCGTGCTCAGCCAGAGCTGCAGTGGGGAGGGGGCTGCGGCAAAGAGTAGCAGAGAATCCGTGGCAGCTCTCTGGGGGTGGCCAGGCTTGTTCTGCTTCTGTACCCTTCTGTGCGCAGATATTTGGAATGTCTTTTCTTATTTCTGACCAGAAAGACAAAAAATTGAAGTATCTGAAAGTTCAAACACTTGCATGAATTGAAATCACAAACGCAACAAAACTGGTAGAATTATAAGAGCAGACAACAACCTTCCCTGACCCTCCCTGTAGATCTCCACAGCAGGCATATAGTTTCTCCAATGCTTTGTCAAAAACAAAAAAATAAAAGCTGTTTATCCTACCAGAACGTCAACATGAAACGTCTTCATAATGATTTTCCTTAAGTATCATAAAGAAATCTTTCTGGTATTTATTTTCTGTGAATTTTCTATTGGGCCACAAAATGTTTTTGTTTGCTGAAAGGAATATATATTGTAAACATCAGGAGAGGAAGGGCCTGTGCCTTACCTGGTGAGAATACTCCAAACTGCAACCAAACTCAATGACTGCATTCAGCAAACTGTTCCCTTCCACAACAGCATGGAAGTAAATTTTCCTTGGATATATTTACAGCGCCAAATTCCCTTGATAAGCCAAGAATTTTCATTTCTTTGAGGCTGCCTATTCTGAGTAGCTGGGCAGTCCCGGGGTGGTTTAAAGGCACTATTGCCAGCTGCACAGCCTCCTTTGGAGCAGGAATCCCAGCCCCTCAGCAAGGCTCTGACATCTGCTCCATGGCACGAGGCCCTGTAGGTCCTCTCTCCTCGCTTCCCAGATGCCAGTGAACCACCCCTCCCCTTGAATGGATGCGAGTAAGAAACAGGGCTGTTCATTTTTCTGCACCCACCTATTTTTGCATCAAACAATAGTGGAAATATTTTACAAAAACATAATAAGGAGTCACACAAGTATTATATTTAAGCATCTTCCAGCCTATATAAGACAAATTTTCCACGAATATTCTGCAGAGCAGGCAAGTGAAACTAAATTGTGCACAGAATTAAAGAGAAAGCCCTGGAACTTGAACTGGGTGAATAATTTACTGCTTTAGTTCACTGCCCAATGTGAATTTTAGCAGGTATTTTTGGTGAACATCCCTATCTCTCCAGTTTTGCCTTCTCCTGCAACAAAATCTGCTGCTCTTATAAGCAGCAGAGCAAACAAGAGCATGGCATTACTTCAAATTACTGCAAAGGGATATACAATGCTGCTGGCATTTTTCTGATCTCATTTCTAAGCTTTGAAGACAATCACAGCCTGCTCTGAAATTTTGACTGTCTTAGGGGATTGAGGAAGAAGGACACATGTTAGGGAAGGAGGATGACAAACCCACTACCACCTTATGGGGAAGGAGAGAGCAGAAAGGTGGTCCCAGGAAAAGGGCTTGCTGTGTTCTCACTGCCCTCTGTAAAGCAACAGTTCTGTCTTGTGCAAGGACATCAGCTTTCAAACAATTGCTTTATCCATTCTGAAGGCAGTTAATTTTCACTACCAGATTTGAGAAATTATGTGTGAAATGTTCTTAATGACCAGCACACAAAACGCATACCAAAAGCCATCCCTTCCTGGATGATTGATTCTGTACGTAGTAGCTGCGGTGCTGCCTGAACACGAGGTCCAATGGGACTGTGACTGTTTAGACTGTGGATGAAAATTTATATAACACAACTTTCAAAAGGATTTGTCCTCTAGGTTCTAGTCCTGAAAAAAATATATATTCATACTTATCAGGACTAACATCAAGAAAAAGATAGGGAGGAGCTGACTTATCTTTAGTGGAAGTAACAGCAGTGGAAAAACATTATCTGCTGAATTTCAAAATGTGCATCAGGCATTCTTCATGCACTGGGAAAGCCTCAGGGCTCTCCTAAATATGCTGCGTTTATTCTGTCCCACATTGATCTCTGTGTGAGAGCTAAATTTAGCCACTGTTTCTTTTTCTTTTTTTAATCTAGTCATTTGAGATCTTTCTCAGTTATGGTGATAACAATGAGCGTAGAGTACCATGATGTTTTGGCTACTTTTAGACCTCTGACAGACACGTCTTTAATCCTACTGCTCAATGCCATACAGAAGAATGAAAAAAGAACATTTTTGGGTTCAGGAAACTGTCTTGCCTACCTTACAGGGGAGGCCTTGGCAAACAGTCCTGTTTTAATGGTTACCACTGATATAACCTCAATACTCTCCTCACCTACTTTTCAATTCCTTCACTCTGCCTTAGTCTTCTTCCCCCAAGGCTTATCTATTTTTCCACATTTTCCAAGAAAATCTACCCAATTCATCATATGGTTTTTTCCCTCCAGTTTCTTATGACTTGTGCAGCACTCTGCTTCAGCCAAGTGTCAAACCCCTTTTTGTTAACAGTAATTTCATTGATAGTATTTGGTTATGCTGTGTTTTAGCATCACGCCGAGTTACAACTCCCACCTGCAGCAATTCCCATAAGGATTTTCATTTTCAACCTCTTTTAAAGGTTGCCTAAAACAAGTAAATGGAAAGCCTGCTGGTCGGCCTAATTGGCTGCTGCTAGGTTGTCACTCAGCTTCACCTCCCATAGCCATTAGGCTACAGGGCATCATTTCCTATTATTTAATAGGCTCACTTACAGTATTTTTATCTGAGTTTCCTAGTTTTCTTTCCCTTCACTGCAACCAAGCAAAACAGTGACAAACCCAAATGCAGGGACTCTTGGCCATGCCAAAATCATTAACTTCTTTCACTTTATGGTCCCCTCTTCCTTATGGAGATCTGTTCCTCAATATGTGAGAGCCTTCCATATGGCTTGCAAGAAACTCAGGGGAGTCGTGTGCACAGATCTGCTTGGTCAAATCATTTGTTACTTCCATCCCAGTGCCCCACAAAGCATTGATTAGTCATGGAATTAGACAAGCAAGCAATCAGCCAAATAAAACAAAATAAAATCTGCCAATAAAAACACACACAAAAAAGAAAAAAGAAAGAAATATGAGCAACAGAACAACAGTGGAAGAATCCCTAAAAACTGACCTTGTTTAAGATCTAGTTTGATCGTATCTCTTGATTTTGACATCCTGGAAAGCTAAGTTGAGACCTGTGCAAAAAGGAAGTTTGTTATCAACAGTCCTGAGACAATCATAAAAATAATACAGTACTTTCTACTTGGAGTTTCTGCTTTCAAAGGGTTATTGAGCTCTCTCTGCTTTGCATGTAGACTTCATTTGTCTGCCTTCCCTGATGCCCTCTTACCTCTGCCATCAGTTGAAATCCCAGGAGCTGCTGAGGCAAGCCTAGGAGTAAGCTGCAGTTAGATAGACACCGGTGGAACACGTGCAGCCTGGGTAAACTGCGTTCTGACACAGGTGAGTACGGATCAGGGAACGTTAAAATGCCAGATTTGCAACAACTCTTAACTCATAACACCTAGGTAGCTGCAAAGATCAGGACTGCTGATTTTATTTACACTTCACTCTATGAAACAAAATCTGTGTGATTAGGAATCACGACACTGTGCCACTGCAAATAGTGTCATCCCCAGCAACACAATCTTACAGTTGTTGCCCTGAGCCTTTTTTCCCAAACATCACGCTAGTTTCCCAGGCAGAAAAATTATCACCTAGATCCCGTGTTAAACACATCCACATGTGCTTGCAGTTGTCTGTCATGCTGCTGTGTTAGGCAGGGCTCGGATGGGCAGCGACAACACGCGCTGCTGCCACAGCCATGACGCAGTTGTCTCTCCTCCAGCTGGAGCTGCTGGGTGCTGCCATCAATTCCAATGAATGATGGTAAGGCACACAGGAGCTGGCTGACTCAACAGGAAGAAAAAGGCATCACTGAAATAATTCAATCTGCATAAACCACCGTTTGTGGAACAGTGATATACCCACTCAAAGTTAATAATGACATCTTCAGCAATTCCCTCATTGATCTGAAGGAGGGCACGACACACGTGGGGTTCTCAATCAATTGTTCTCCTTTCGCTGCATTTAACTGCCGCCGAAAGCAGCAGCATTTCATACAGCTATTTTGTTGTTCACAGAGAAACGAACGCTCCTTGAAAAACACCTCAGACTTCAATTTATTTCAAGTCATTAGACCAAAATCTTTCACACGGACAATATGATTTATAAACTCAGAGAGTTACTTTTATGAACTATCTTCTGAATTCTAAGCCTTCAATATTTGCTATAGCTCTTTATTCATTTTGCCTCTGAAAGGAAAGAAAAAAGCTCGCCAGTGAACAAAGGGGAAAATGGTTCTCAGAATTCAAACAATAAGCACATCAAATTAAAAAATCACTTATTTCAGTGCTTCTCATGCAGCTTAGTCACAGACGTGCACAATTGTCTAGCCAGGCTCCCCAGCCTGCACACAGCGATTCTGCCTTTGAGGCACAAATTGAAAGCGAGCGACTGACACAGAGCTGAGAGGAATACACAGACTGAATGGGACTAGGAGAGCAAGTTTCAGGGATTTTTTTGCATCCCCTACTCAAAGGTTTGCAGTTTGCATTCAGCACATGGACACCAGCTACTGCTGTCCTCTTAGAGGCACTAAAATTTTACCCCTTTGGGTTAAAAAAGCAGAGGAGAAAGGACCATGTATATGTAAATAGCTCAACCCCTCTCTATGCTCAGCATCCATCAGTCCAGATATTTTAAGGGCAGATCCTGGCCACCTAATTGCACTGACACTTGTCTCTTGGCAAAGATCTGGAGGCTCACAGCTCTGCGCCCCGAGAGTGCCACCCTGCTGAGATAGTCAATGGTGGCACTGGCCCCGAGAGCAGAATGATGTCCCCCTGGGTGCACAGCTGGGTACAGCCATGCTGCTGCTGGGCTGGACAACCCCATTTGGTGGGCATCTCGCAGCCACGTGATGCTGCAGGTCCAGGACAGAGGCTCCTGCTGCTCCGTGCCATAGCAATGCTCATTTCCCTAAGGGCAAAATAGCTGAGATGGAAAAGTAGGAAGAAGGGAAGGAATATTAAGTGAAAATAGAATACGTTCTATAAATAGGAGCTCTGCATTGAATATATTTGCAAACTCTAGAAATGAAATTACACAGCTGAAGAAGGGGCACTATTTCACACATTGCTGCTATCTCTAGGCTCAACCTGATCACGCAGACCTTCTGACCAATGGCCCCTCCTAGAAATGCTGCAAGACTTCCATACCTGTTGAACCACATACATTAAACTCCTGTTTCATTCTCATTAAATTTCAGCAATTATTCCTAGAAATAATTTCTAGCAACACACTAGGAAATGAACTAAAACATACATTGATAGAAAACAAAAACATTTGCAAGCACTGGGCCATGCATTGCTGTGCAACTTCAAGCACCGTGTGGTCGCATTCCCATTTTCATCACAGTGCAGCTCTGCCAAACCAGCTGCAGCATCCTACACAACAGCTCTTGGCACTTCACCTTTCACTGTTGACCATTCATTCTGTTTCCTATTTCTCTCCTTTCGTTTAGCGGGTAACTCGTATTCACCCCTTTTCATTCATCCAGTTATGATTTTCCAGTGCTTTCTATCTAAGCTGTTTTAATCTTCCATGGGACTGCTGGCTCAGAACAACAGCTCTCCTTTCAGATCTCATTTGTCATGTTACCACATAGCAGTATTACCTGATTATTCGTAAGGATTCAAATTTTCCCTTCATTGTTATAGAAATCTACTGTGAACCTCTAGACTCTCCTGTATTGTGCAAAGAAAAATATTTATAAAAAGGACCCACTCTCTAATACCAATAATTTGTCATCTACTGAGAATTCCTTTGTAGGTATAATAGAAGCCTAGCTTACTAGTTTCATCCTAAATACTGAGATTTTGCTGTGTCCCCACTGGATGTATCTAATAGGAAAGAAGAGTAAGATAAAATCATTTTAAAAGGTGTACAAATTGTTTATTATCATTGCATAATGCAAATGCTTATCCTGAAGATTTTAATTTCAATCTTTCACTTCCAACAATACTTAATAACCTCTGATGATCATCCTGTAACAGCTTTGTGTCTTGAATTTCATGATCTAGTCAGATCTTAAACCTCTCCTGGCTGGAAAGAAGAAAGGAGATCTGTGCTGAAAACACATTTATGTCTCAGCAGACTGAAGCAGCAAGTTGCAATGTGGAAATAGGTTAAGAGCCTTGCTGCGATCACAGAGGGTGCCAGGAAAAAATGTGTGCACTGTTTGAACAACAGCAGTTGTACTTTAGATGCTTAAAAAAAAAAAAGAGTATGCAGCTGCACACAATCGCAGAGAAAGAGGCTCCTGGCTGATTGCAAGAGGGCTGGGGGGCACGTCTGGAGCTGTTTGCTCACATGGAGATGGGGCTTGGGGCACGAACGAGAGCCTCTGGAATCGGTCGTCTTCAGCTCAGTCAAGAAAAGCTGTATTAACTCCTAGGCAAATTGGGAAAGTCTGCAAAAACCATGACAACCTATTCTACTTTAAAGTAAAATAAAATAAATTGAATTAATGCATTGTGATTAAATTTCCAGAAATGGTCTTAAATCTCATAAATACACCCCCACAAAATTAAAACCTTCAGAAGCAAGTCACCGTAGACTAAAACTCTCAGCGGAATTTGTCTCCAGTAGGTCTCCCACACACCTTATCAACAGTTGAGGAAGACGAGGACAATCGCACAATATTCAGAAGTTATTCTAGACCTAGTGCTCAACAGGGATGATGACTATATTTTCAGCACTGTTGGTTCATTATAAAGTTGAAATTCTCTAGCATATTCTGCACATGAAGTAAAACAAGAAGAGCACTAATAAATGCTGATGATGAGAACTAATCTTAGCCTTCAGCCTCAGGATCACTGGAAGCTTTCCCTCCTGCCTGAAAGCCCCAATTTTAGAACAGATCCAATTTTTCCATCTTTTATTACATAGGTAGGGACAGTTTATTCAAGCCAATTATCTCAGCACGATTCATCATCATGATGCTCTAAAATAAAAGCAATCATGTTAGATTGGTTGCAATTAAAAAGGTATTTTTACATTTGGAAAGAACTACCTGTTGAACTGGGAACTTTTTTCCAAGAAAAGAAAAAAAAATCAGGATACATGGTGAATGGGTATGCTGTATTCTTAGCTAAAATACATAGTTCCCCCCCTCTACATTTTCCCTTGATATCTGTAAAAACAAAGTGAAAAGCTCTGGTCCACCCACTAAGCAAGTATAAATTTTTATCGACTCATTCTAATCAATAAATCTACACCTATTTTGTGGCATCGCAACACATTGCCAGTGATGAAACTGAAGGAAGGGGTTCAGCAACGCGTAAATCGCTCCACTGAAGAAAAAGGGAATGACTTTTACCTATGAGGCTTTTCCCAGAGCCTCTGCCCTTCATGCACTTCTAGCTGTTAATTAGATATTGCCTAACTGGTACACTCAACCTCTGGCAGATTGGATCATGTTTATGGGTGGAGGCTCAGGCCAGTACAGAAATCTACTTTCCTATTTCAGTGCATGACTATGGGCGTCCCTGTTCCTCAACACGAGCAGTGGTGTGACCTTGCACCATGCCCTGTGCTATCTCCACTGCATTCTCCCAGCTTGACTACACCTGTGACTGTCTGTGCATTGAATGGTTGTCCTGCAGCCCCTCACAAAAGCTCCTGCTTTGAAGAGGAAGCGTTCAAATCTTGCAGAAATAATCTAAAGACTGAGCTAATTTCTACCAACCTCACATCAGTGCATACAGAAATAACAAGATGGAGTAAGTAACTATGGAAATTACAAATTAGGCTACTTTTAGAGCCTACGGCTATAGCAGTACACCTCATCTTTATTTTTAGTGATGGGAGAGGGAATGTGTATGTAAATATACATATGCATGTATCTATATGCACATACGTATTGTTGGCAGCTCCCTGTAGCTACAGACAAGCACTTTTGCATTCTTCACCGGAAAGACACAGCAAGTGTGACATCCAGAGAGGGCCACAAACCTCAAGGCTGTCAACAGAATCAGAAAAATCGCTGCTCAGATTTCACTTTGATTTACAGTGAAAGCAATTTGTAGAGGCAGTGGGCAGAAGGAAACGCGGACGCCCGCCCGTACAAACTGAAAAGTGAGCCTGCAACTACCGAGCGGCAGCGTGCAGCGCATCGCAGCTGAGCAACACAAACAGCAGCTGATGTAAAATTTCCTGAGTGGGAAACATGTTTGTAGTTCGGACAAAATGCTTCAAGCAGGAACTGATCCTCTGCTTACAAAGAAATGAGACTTTCTCCAAACAGAACTACAGCTGCATCATCTTTAAATACCTGAAACATTCAGGTACCTGATGGCTTTTTTAAGTGTCTATCAGACTTTGATCTTTGTAGGATATGAAACTCATTATCATTCCCACAGTTGCTCCTTCACTCTATTTGTTTCTTCTTTAAAAGATCTGTTTTTCTGCAGAGCCAAAATAACTTTTGAGAGGATAAAAGCCCAATTTTGCAGACTGCAGTACCCACACCAAGCAGGATGCTGTGCCAGGGCTGCCGCAGCGCTGGCCCCACACAGCCTTTATTTTATTAAATTATTTCATGGCTCTTCTTTTAACCACACTGGTAGCAGAAACAGGTTCAGGACCTACCCACATGGCAGCTTGTGTCCATTGCCTGTGTCAACCTCATACACCAGATCCCCTTGGGGTTTTGTGCAGGAGAGCACAGCATGGCCAGTTCAGATATGGAAGTCATACGGCCCCATACAGGCATCTCATGGCTCAAACCCTACCTCTGCAGGCTTCTTTCTCCAAGCACAACACAGTAATAACAGCAGGATTGGGGTTCCCTGTCCCACCTGGTGAACCCCTGCTCTCAGGCTCTGGACATCAGCAGCCATCACCCATCGCTCTGTGAGCAGCTGTCAGCGATCCAGACCAATACCAACCCAATAGGCTATTTCCAAATTACAGTTTCGTAATAAAAAATGCTTTATCTCCTTGAGGCAGTACTAGGATTTTATATAAAAATCAATGTGTAATATCCCTGTTTGCTATTTATACTATTTGTACAGATTGATTGAAAGGTGGTCAAAGCAGGAACATGTCCAATGAGAATCAGGGCCATAGGCATCATCTTTAGGTAGCAGCTGAAGTGGAACTCTACAGAGGGACAGGGCCTCTTCTGACCTTCCAGCGTCAGGGGAGGAGGAACATAGGAGAAGCTTGAAAGAGGCTTGTTTTTTCTCTCTTGGGATAAGGTCTAACTCACAGTCTCCTTTTGGAGACTCCTTTTGGAGTTGGGTTGATCTTGGCTCTGAAAAAGAGCAAAACAAGTCTGGAAAATGGGGACTTTTTTCCCAGAAAAGCAAGTGGAAGCCCTGCTGCCTGGTTGAGCTCACCCCGTGCCCTGACCTCAGCCACAGCACTGGACATATTCCTCACACCCAGTGCGAGAGAAGCATGCACAGGTATCCAGGAGAAGCATTGTTTCTTGGTTGAGCTCCCTGGATTTGTCGCTTTCTGTACCCCATCAGGCTGAACAAGAAAAGAAAGAGCTTAAAAATTAATGCTCTCGGTTCCCCTCACCCCCCTCCCAGCTTTGTTTGTTCTTTGGAGCAGGAAAGCAAACAAAGCTACTTGATTATTTACTATCACCTTCAATTTTTGGTAGTAGTCAAAGTGAGATGCACCAAATTAAAGGGTACCAACTTTTGTTATCCAAAAGTGGAGTTAATCCCAGGAACATCGCAGTGTGTCAGGGCTGCATGGAAGCATATGGGCACACTCGGATCTGTGTATGGGGCCTCTGCTGCAGTAAGGCTGAGCTCATCAAATGAACTACTGAGACAGCAACTGCAAGCTAACACAAATTACAGCTATCAGAAGGAAAGGAAACTATCTTTTTCCTCAGATCTTCTAGGACAAAAGTAGAATAGGCTTCAGAAATTGTACCTCCTGCGAAGAAAGCTCCTCCACACGCTCTCACACAGCCTTGCAGACAGTGAGTTAAAAAACAGCTGAAAGAGAAAAGCAGACTCCAAGGCTACGCTAATCAAACAATAATCAAGCAGTGTGATGCAGAAGGACCAGCACTCAATGGTGCTGGGCATCTTGCGTGCTGAGCTCAGTTACAACCCCTGGAAGGACAAAACCAGGGCTATTTCAACCAAACTACAGTGCCCAAAGAGTGACACTCATCCAGCCCCTGCTCCAGCTTTGCCAGTGCTTGCAGAGAAACAGAGGAGCCCAAGCTGAGCTCACCAGGAGCAGAGAATCTTCCTGAGACCAACATGGAAGTGGTTTCCCACCTCAGGGGAGTCTGCAGTGGCTGAAGCTGCAAATGAGGTAAGAAGAAGGTCACCGTCTCTGCTTTTAACTACAGCCCTGGGCTTGTGAGATTCATCATTTCTGACTGCCACTTCAAAAACAAGCAATGACAATTTGTTAATAAAAAGATCCTTCAAAAACAGAAGATTAAAGACAATGTGTCTTGTTATTATTCTAATTCTGGAATGCACAAGTCCTCAAAGCTGCTAGCATTAACAGGCAGGAGCTGCCTACTTCCAGAGCTGCTACAGCCATTGCAAAATCAGATTTATAGACTGAAGGTTCTTGGGAGAAACTCAATTATATTAATTATAATAGAAATTTGTTTGTTTGTCCTATGTCACTTGAGCCAGCTAGAGAATTTATGGATATTTTCTACATTAATGAATCTCTCAAAGTTCTGAACAATTTCGTGAATGTGAGCTCCTCAGAAGACCTTTGGAGTCTCACAAGAAACAATTTTCTGTTCCAGCCTGAGAAATACTCCCTGAATTTTCATCTATTTCTTCCCAATGAAAGCTCATTTCTCTCTCACACCGCATCATACACAATGTGCTCCATATCCCACTGGCCAGACTTTTTCTCCCAGATCTGCTAGCACAGCATCTGTCACCTCACGAAGAGGTTTGGATGTCATGGTCCCATCTGGGTGCTGTATCCAGCCTTTTCTTTCTGAGGGTCCCTCCCCTGGGGCATCTTTTCCCAGTCCGCAGCTCTTGATATGTCTTAGCATGATGTGGTTGATGCAGACATCCTGGTTCTGGTGTTGTAGTAGTTGCCATTTCTGTCCCTGTATCTGCAGGGTTTCCTCTCTATCATCTCAAAAGAGCTCTGGATGTCTGCAACTGTAGTACCATAAACAAAAAATAAAAATAAAAAAAAATAGTCTGTATCTCTAGGCACAGAGATTGCTTCTTATTGCTCAGTTGGAAATTGCTCAAGATTACTCTGCGGTCTTTGAGATCAATAGAAAAAACCTTAAGAATAAGTTTCCTTAACCCTTATGCTTAGATCTCTTCTGTGGAAGAGAAATCTTCAGCTAGAAGGGAAACCTGCAGCCCCAGCAACTCTAACCCTGCAGCTTTTCCAAGCTGAGTTTTTCATGGTCACTTTCTTTGTTGCTGTAGATAACCAAGGATCACTAAAAATTAGCATAAACCACAACTCCAGAAAAGCTGAATCCAAAGAACCCCTCCTTTGCGTCCCAGCAGAGTCTGTAAACCATTGCTTTCAGCCTGATTTTCCAGATTTTTCAGATTCTTAAGAACTTCTCACTTAAAGGTGCCTACAGTTTGCACTGTAACTTATTGCTTCAACCTAAAACTTATCACAAAAAAAATCTGAAGTTATTATCACTTTTTCTAAATAAAATTCGAAAGAAAAAACACAGTGTAAATTTAACATACCAAGATTTCAGAAATAAAATGCTCTGTAACATCACTGAGACAACATGCAAACAGGTAAGTGCATGCCAGAAATCCTAGCACAAGAACAGGTATTGGGTCCTACTTAAACAGAAATCTTTTCACTGATAAAAGGATGAGTCAATCAGTAGCAACAATCCCAGCAGTTATTACAGCACATAACGCACACTTCTACTGTAAATCAATCACACTTCCTGGATCCTTTTCCATCTAGTCCGAGATCTTGTGCAAAACTTGACCATAGGCACTTACAAATCATTTAAGCACCAGCACTGACAGGATGTTCCTACTTCTTCAGCCAGCCTTCCCATGAATAGGAAGATGCATTTAATCGTATTTTACCTGTGATGTTACCTTGAGACCACAATTTCCCCCCACTAGAGAATATTTTTCAAGCCAATCTTCCCCTATATACATACTCTCTCACGTCCAATTTGTCTCTTGCTTTTTTCAGTAGCAGAATTACAGCCTTAAATTTCACTTCCCGACTGTTTCAGTGTAATATAGTTGGTTTTACAGTGAGTTTAAGAGAAAAGGAGTACAGTAGTGGCTAACTGTAAATCAATGTTCATGGCACAAGGCAGAGGACAGGCCCTTACAGACATCAGTACCTGTGGGAGAATTTCTGCACAACAACGGACATGTGAGCAATCCAGCAACTGTGGACAATGTACAAGTCTAAACAGAGATGATTGGTATGAAAACAACGCTGGGGTCCGTGTGAAGATCAAGCTTAGTTCCGAGGCACGTATCGAAGACAAGGACAGAAGACAGCCAAACAACAAGAACATCCTGAGAAAAGAACGGCTCCCGTATGAACACAAGAACTGTTTTCTTAATAACATTTCATTTCCCAACAGCTGTCAATAACCAATTAGAATTAGACTGCTAACGTGTGTTTTACTGTCTTTAACCAATCACTAATAGCCGTGTGTCTCTGGCAAGATAGCAAATAGTTATAAAAGAATCTGTGTGAGCTCAATAAATTGGCATTCACTTGATCATATTGATCGTATAGTGTTTGTTCGAGCCTTCGCGTCGCAACAAGTACCAACAGCTTATTTTTGCAAAGTCGTTCTTCGAGCTACCATTGCCTATTGAATACAGTTTTTATAACTACTTCTACTTTTTTTTTTTTTTAAATAAATGTAATATGGTGTAAATATACTTAGAAGGCAGAGGCAGCCAAGAAAATATATAGAAATGGAAGAAGTAACAGAGAAGAATGTTAGGTTTTAAATATGGTTTCTGAAATTACTGCTTTCATGATTGAAGTGTTGCAGATAGAGAGGCAACTTCCCCCTCCTTTTCAGGGGCAGGAAGTGCAATCACTGTGAATAAACAGCCCAGGAAACAGCTTGGTCTGTTGGTGACACTGCAGGGCACCTCCCTGCCTGGCTGTGGACTCTTGTCCCTGGTTTTGTGCAATCCCCTTTGACCATACCAGGGCACTGCACCTCCACCACCTCCTGCAGCAGCAAGCTGTGATACTCGCTGTGCTTTTTAAAAAACTGTTGCAATTATTGTTCTCTGATTCTTAATTGCAGGGTTTCGGGAAAAGCAACTGGAGCACCACTGGCCACTAGAGCACTGTCTCTGCTACAATGACAAATCTTGGCAATTAGTGTGGATCCCAGCAATGCTTAGTGGTGCATCAGAGCAGGCTGTCAAATTATTCCAGGCACCAGCTGACCTGTCTACCTACCACCAGTCTTGGGTGAATTAAATTTGAAATGGCCCGAATCGCATGGAAGGCACGAGGGTGGCATCTGAAATCAAGTCATTTGGCTTCCCCTTCCGTGTTTCTAATATTGTTTCTGAAGCACCGTGACAATTAGAAATAATCATATTTTAATTAGTGCTGATTTTCAGTGGAAGTTGTGCACAGTCACTCAACAACTTCCACATTACACAAAATAAGTTCCCCATGAGAATCTGGAGACTCAAAAGGAAAAATAATGAGATGTCTTTATAAAACAATCTCTAACAGACTATGAGAAGTATGTACATGTCAGATGCAAAAAACTAAACAAAGTCATTGCAGAAAACAAAAAACATGTAAGCTAGAACGCACTCTTGTCTAAAATATCATTTTAAATGTACTTTATTAGGAAGAAACCACAATTCTTTCAGTGATGATGATATACAATCAAAGTGTTTCAGATCTTTTTGTCAACATACACTTAGAGTTTCAGTTTCTGGGAGTAATTTAGAGGAGGTGTCTATTCACCTCCTGCTTTTTCAACCCTGCATTTCTTCTTGGTCCCCAAACACTATTCTCATGTGGGGTTACTGCTCCTGACTTCTTCACTGAGGTGGAGCTGGGACAAACAGGGTATGAAATGCTTTTAACTGAGGATCCCAAAGCATTTTTAGCACTCCCTTTCTGAGTTCCTGGGACATGGCTGCATCCCTTTAACAGATGCAGAGATTCACTGGTCATGGACGTTTGCTGGGAATTAAAGTCAAGTGTCCTAATTAGTTGCACAGACCACTAGTCACTTGACTGTCTTCCTTTCCTGAAGCCAAAACAGTTCAGTTTTAAGTTTTGGAGGATTGCACACAGCAGGATATTAGCTTGAATTAGGATATGTAGTTAAAAAAGAAGTGCATTTGTTTCCTTAGGAAAGAGTTTCAGTTTGAATACAGTGGCATTTTGAAACAGAAGCAAATAAAAAAACATATCCAAGTAACAGTGGTGCGGTGCTGACATACCTACATACATTTTTTGACGGCCTGAATTATGGAGGCACTTTTGCACTCAAAAGGAAGAAAAGTCAATTTGCTACTGGGCTAAAACTGTCTCTGAGCAATACATTTTGCTGGAACAGAGAAAAGCTTTAGAGAGTGGGTATTTAAATCACATGGTATTACTCCTAAAGGAAATATTATTGACAACAGCATGCAAATGTTTGGTATAGTGTTTGGCACAAAGAGAGAACATATGGTATTTAATGCAAGCAAATTAAACAACTCTTTGCTACAGTCAACTGGAGATGCAGCGTACTATAGCAACCCCAAATCCAGTATAAACGATTCCCCTCCAGATTTGCACCTGTATGAAATTGGTTGAACATATGCATGGTTCAACCAAGTATGTGCTGTTAAATTTTACCCAGGCTTTCCAGATGCATACAAATGATGAATTATAGGTGAAATTTACAGCAAAGTACTTCTATCAGTAATTCAGTGTTCCTCCATTCCTGTTCTGGTACTCAAGTGGCTGATCCACAATCTCAGATTGGCCATCTGCATGTGTGAACAACTGCCTCCTCTTCCCTCATCAGTAACTTTTTCCATTCTTTATTTAATCACAATTGAATCCATTTAAGTTACTCTCATTCAAATGCACCAGCAACTGTCTGCAGAGCAGAACTGCCCCAAACCCTGTGCTACCAAATAAAGAAGACAATAGAAAAGCCTCCCAGAACACAGCCTCTTACACCCTGGTTATCACCTTTTGATGGCATCACCATGCTGCAGGGTTCATTTCATCCCCTACGAAGTCATTCTTTATCCTGTAACTTTAACTTTGTGGATTTCCTTCAGCTTGCCATTCCAACTCTACCTTGCTAAAATCTACCATGAAATGCAAATAGCCCAAACTAAATTTCCTGTGTAATGATATTATAATCACTGAATCTTCAGTTTCACCACCGTTCATCAGATTTGGCTCCTTTTTTAGGATGAAGCCCAAAAAATCTCTCTGTTCTCATCGGCTGCTCACTAGACTGTTCAGGGAGATAATTTTGTTTCACCTCTAGAAACACCTTAAGCTATTCTGAAAATATTCCTGCAGTCAGTGACAATAATATAAACCAACCAAAACCAATGGTTCTGACTTCTTCCACAAAATTCAAATGTCTATATTAGCTAATGTTTTCTCTCCCCTTGCCCTACCCCACAGATCTATAATTTGTGGAAATTTACATTAAAATATTCATTGTAACCCATCTTTGTTGTAACAAGCTAAGTTACATATTACTACTTGTAGACAAGTTGAGTCTTTTATTATTTTAAATTAGAGCTAATTTTTGTTACCTTTACACATTTCATTACTGAAGCTGTCCAATTGGAAGGATTTATTTCTATATTTTAGTATGGCTGAGGGTGAGTAATAGTAATAAAATAAGATGTTACGAACTGTAGCCTCAGAATCAATGTCAAAACGTTTCAGCTATTTATATGCTAAACATCATCTCTATGGAAACACTGCAGTTATATTTAATATGAATTACCATAGATTTTTCTAGTAATGCAGACTAGAATTAAAGGGTCTGGGCTAGTTTTTAAGGGAACAAACCAGGAATTCAGGCAGCTGGACTGACTGACCTTACTTCTTTTAATCTTCTGCATTAACTTTCTCTCCCGCAACAAGAATCCATGACTCTGATATGAACAATTGTGGCTATGGTATGAGAAAACAGTGTAAATTTTTTGGGTTTTCCACAAAAAATCTCAGGCACTATTATTGGAGCCCATCGACCACCTCTTTATTAATGAATTAACTGCTCCTACAAGTGCTTTCATCTTTAATTCTGAATGACTTCTCATAATCACAAATATTATTTCTAACTTCCCACATCTAAAAAGAAATATTTTTGATATTAAATTTATGTGGAGAGTTTCCAAAATATGACAAAGGAATGGAATGGTATCCCACACTCTTGTTACCTTCATTTGAAAAGAGGGAAGATGTGTAACGAGCAATTTTTGAAGCAATCTGATCCTGAAACCTCAAAGAAAGTTTTTCCCAGTACAAAGTCTGTGGAAACTGAGCCATTTCCACTTGCAAGAAGATGCTGGGCACAGCTTAAGTTGTAGATGCGGAATAGTGCAGTGAAGTGCTGGTGGCACTGTTCTGCCAGTGAATTTTTGGTCTGGTTTAGTGCATTCTCTGACCTATTTTTTAATAAATACTAACTTGAATTCTTTGAGCAACTCTGTTACTATTTCTCATTTTCCTTCTACTTTAAGCAGTCTCAGACTTGTGTAAGAAGACAAGATAAAAAAGCACAGATTACTGCTTTACCACCAATGGTTCTCACCCACAAATCAAAAATGATGCGGCTTTACACAAGGTGAGTGCCAAGGCTCAGTACCGGGGTACCTGAAATCACATACAATAAAGAGAGCAACTGTAACTGCAAGGGGAAATCTGGAATAAAAGGCAACATTAGTTTCAATTTATGGAAATAATCAAACAATTAATAACATTATTTAGGTTATTCTTATATGGATGTAAATTCCCACCGATAACAAAAGGCATCCTTCACCTGGTCACATTAACAGAAAGCTGATTGCTTTGTGATTATCTTCTGAACTCAAGAAATTTCAGACCACAATTGAGTCTGAATGAGTAAAGGCAAATATCAGGAATGGGTTTTAATCTTTGTCTCAGAAAATATATATATATATATTCTCTCCATTTTCTAATGTTCTTTTCAAGTATAATAGACATTGATTTGAGTGCACCTCTCCTGGAGTTCAAAAGAAAAATGCTAAAAAAAAAA